>JBAMJV010008570.1:267500-275343 GCA_037951105.1 Echinarachnius parma
AAACGCTCCTTATGTATCATGCTTAATACTAACAATCGTTAGTTATGGCATATGTATATAATCCATAGTTATGGAGTGGTCAAATTGAATTGAATTGACTGGAATGTATTTACTATGACATGCGGAGAGCCTCGATTCTTCATTATTTATGCGCGTATATCATATGAGACGCGGCTGAGAGTCATGAACATAAATAACCACTTTATATTATTATGATTATGGCAGCAGCTATACAATCGGTTTATTAATAATTTGATTCAATATAATTATGTTGTCGAATGCGAAATGGCTCAATTTGTCATCTAAAAAGTGAAGTTTATTACATAATAGCATGAAATATTCCCGCGCTTCAACGACATCAGAATGTATTTATTAACAATAATCCGTGTAGTATGATCATTAATGGGACACAACCCCTAATTACTTCGGGTATATAAGTCGTGAAACGCCACGCACGCCCACTCTCCAGCGTAGAGAATGCTGCCCCTTACTAATACCACGCATTACCTACAGGTTTTCTGTCCGCAGCACTGTCAGCAGCCATGTCAGCAATACAGTCTAGCTGTTGGTTTACTGGTGTCTATTACTAGTGACCAAGCGCGACGCCATGCATGCGAGCATAGGATCCGGTATACAGTAATCTCTTGCGCTCTGAGTCTGTCCAATATGTGTGATTGACTCATCGACCGATTTCCCCATGATTGGGATTTAGAGCGCAACATCACAACCATTGGAGATATATATTTAGATATAACAACATGGGAATTTAGAGCCTTGGGATTATGGATTAGGATTATAGTTAAGATTGGTATTAAGGTCAGAGTTATAGGTTTAGAGTTGGAGCTCATGTTTAGAGTTTGAGAAATTGAAGTTTCAGGCAACGTTATTAGCATAATTAGTGTCGAAGAAACAAATGAGGCGTTACATGGCATCGATTCCCTTGTTGTCTTTACAAGCTGATGAGAATGTTGAGTCTTCGGATAAGTATATAGGATTATGGATTATGATTATGGATTAGGATATATAACCATTGTTATAAATCCAACTCGTTGATCGGCCACCCGATTCTCAAAACTGAGTGTGGGCGCGGTGATATATAGACGGGTCACTCCCCCGCAGGTATATTTGTCTTATCTTACCCTGATGTGGACACACTCGGTTCGATCCACATGGAAAGGGTTTACACTAATGTTGAGATTTCCACGGAAATGAACATGTTTATATTTTAATGGGGTTTATCGTTGATTGTGATTTCTATGGGGATGATATGGTGGGTGATGCAATGGGCTTGGATGGTTTCTATGATAAGTATCTTTGTATAGGTGTATCGATAGACAGTGGCATATACGGGGTTATAGGGACACGCACTAAAGCCCCCTTCCCCGAATCGAATAGCCTACAGCTATTAAAGGATACATGTATAATGTAACAAAGGGGGGGGGGGGGGGGAGACAGGTATATTAGGATGTTATGCTGCCGCTCCTCATTCGTCTTATCTTACGCTGATGTGGAAACAGTCGGTTCCATTCACATGTTATAGTGGGGTTGGATGGTTAATTTTGAAGATTTTGAATATTTACAGTTTTCAGTTTTCAGTTTTCGACCTCCGGGCAGGATGTTTGAGCATCAAGGGACAACATAGCGAAGGTGAATTGGAGATACAATCAAACTTTACATTTTCAAATCGACATGTATAGTTTGTAGACATAGATTAATGTATACGAATGTACATGTGTGTTTTTCCAATACTAGTATTTTGCTTCAACATAATAATAACGCGTCAAATAAAAAGGAAAACAAAGAAGAAATATCCACCATTTTACAACCAGTATCCATAATAAGATATAATCATGGTTGGTTATCAATACACACTGTAAACGAATAATAGTGTTAAGACAATAACGTGAGTCTGAAGACTGGCGGTATGAAAAGTCGTAATGCTAATCCGGTCTCCATATTTGGTTCTAAAAGAAATATAATGCGTATAAAGTTAGATACTACATGCATAATAAACAATTTATAACAGCATAATATACAGTAGAGAGATAGCAGAAATATACGATCTGATGTTTGATTTTAGGTGCATATTGACATCTTAGGGCATTATGTGTTGTAATAATGGCACCACAAGGTCACCTATTTCATATTGGGAAAAGTGACAGAGCTACGATTACAGTTTGCATATATTATAAAAATGTGTGCATAAACCATAAATACCTCATTAAAAATGAGACTTTTAAATGAATACAGTAAGAAGGCAAAGAGTAGCAGAGTAACTGTATTTCGAAAATGATATTGTGAAGTGGTAGGAGCGAATTCGGGAAGATGAGCATACACTCAATGTCTCATAATAGCACGGAAACTGGCGCATAGCTGCAGCGACGTGGGATTTCGTTCTCGACATGGCGAGGGGTCCGTGCGGATTTCGGAGTGAACCCAGTCGTACACAGCCTTTACTCTCGCCCTGGGATATGATTTCATAGATCATTAGTGGTTTTGTCGATTTGACAACGCCTCCACAGCCCGATCTCGTTTCATTCGGTGGATCGGATGACATCGAGGCGGTGTGCCGGCTGACACTCGATACCCGTATCCGATGTCTTACTGCCCATACATCCAGATGGCTGGAGTAAAGTGATAGCCTCATCCCTCGCCTCACAATATAGTCGCCCCAACGCGCATGCGCAACTGTCTCATATCACGACCCTTGCTAATTAGACTGGTATATGACGCGCCTTTACTACTACATGTACATAGACTCGACTAGAAAGTGAGCAAGACACACTCACACACACACACAATACATTCCGAGCATGTGAAAGTGAAAACCAACTCCACGACACCTGGTGAGCATGCATGCTTTGTTTTTCTCCTCGTAACCATCTCATATCTGTGGTCACGTACAGCCATATTTGCTCGCCCCATTTTCGACGGAACGGCAGAGAGAAAACGCAATTCCAGAAATGGCATTAACTATGTTTGTCCTCTCTGCCGGCATAATGCAAATGTTAATCAGTAAAAATCCATGAAGTTTCATTGACGACGGGCGAAAGATTATGGTCGACACGAGAAAAGTGTAACTCGGGGTCGACTCGAGTTACTTCAGTCCCACGTACTTGATTCGAGAGTTGGTAGAGGAACCTCGATATTATGTAAAACAATCGTATCAGCCGAATAACATATGCCAAGGGGAATGCATTTACAGGCATTGTCATATCGGCAATATTATACCAATCATAACTTCACATGTATGACCCCAATATGGAAATATAATTGGCGTTGCATTCACTCTCACCTTACAGTGTACATTATGATAATACCAATGATAATGATGTTAATAATACAAATAATAATACTAAGAAGAAAAAAAAAATGATTATAATGATAATAATTATAATAATAATACTGTTAATAATTGGCTTTGCGAAAACAGTGCGCATTTGTTTACTAGCATTGTGCAAAGCATCGTTGTGTATTTTGGATACGTTTTATTTGAATCTTCTGTTTCTATCGTCTCGATTTTTTTAGGGCAAAATTTCCACATACAATTGTATTTCTACAGAGAAACCTAAACATGCTAAAGGGAATATCTGATTTATCTCATTGCACTAGTTGTTCTATTGATTGTGAGCTCCACTTGAAATGCCCGGAGAAACTTGGGGGACGATAAACGATTAACAGCCCCCGAACTATATACACTCCGTCGAGTTACCGAATTACTCCTATAATGTTATAGGAGGCAAGTACAAAAATAAAACGAGTAATTTTGTAGTAATTACTAAAGACAAATCACATTCATTTCGATCGTATATTTCTTCTTGGGGACGACGTCTTACCAGAAAGAGAAGACATAGTCACTTTGTATTATGAGTAAAAAGTCTGACCGGCATCTTTATAGGGATCTAGTAACATTGTCAAAATTCACACAACTATAGAACTCTACACAGCAAACAAAAATTAAACAACTTAAAAAAAAACAGCCAAAAACGCTGTTTAAGCCGGTCCCTCAACAACGTTGTTTAAAATTTTGAACAACCAAGATTGTTTAATCTTTAAACAGTAAGTTGTTTAAAATTCTAAACAACTTTTTAAACAATAGATTTTAAACAGCATGGTTGTTTAAGCTTTCTTAAACAATATTGTTTAAAAACGTCCGTTGTTTAAAAGTGTTGTTCACAAATATTGTTTAAAAGTCAGTTGTTCAAAGTTGTTGCTTAAAACTATTGTTTAAAAAAGTCAGGTGTTTTATGTTGTTGTTTAAAAAACTGTTGACTATACCGTCAAGACTTTGGAGGAGTTCGGACTCGCTGAACTAATTGACGTATTCAGAGGTGAGAATGTCAACTAATTATTTAGTAATCTGAACGATTTTATACTTAAAGGAGAATTCCGGACGAGTTTAAACAAAATACAGTATATTGGAAATAAATCTAGGGATGTGCTTGAATATTTTCAGGATTTGACTCTCTTTGGTTGATTTCTAAGAGATTTTTCTAATGTCATTAACTCTGAGGAAATACTTAAATTTATTGCACACAATCATGAGACCATTATGTAGCACCCTCACTTTGCTAAATTGTTTGAGTAGGCTTGAATCCGGTGCCACTGCATTGTGATCACTGCATGTGTCATTCATAATAGCCGGTCATGCAGAGCCAGCAAATTCAATAACCACGTTTACAGGACTTTGTGTCTATTCAAATTTCAATGAAAACCAAACGTTTTACAATTTTGGGCAGGCAAGTATTTTCAAACGGTTCAACAATGTAGTAATGCTCAAAGGCACGGTTGAATGGCGCATCGTGGACTAAACTATTCATGATCGAGCATTGTACTGGTCCGATCAAAAGAACACATTCGCTGCAGTGTAAAAACATAGATAGGCGCATAGTGAGTGTCGCACGTCACAAATTGGTGCATTGTGGGATAGAACAAGCTCGCTCGCGAATTTGTGTCATTAGAATTTCAAAGCCAATTATATGAACCCACAATCATACTTTGTTCATACAAAATTGTGTTTATTGACCTAGAATATCTGTCTTTCAATCATTAGAAGCTTGAACTCGAGTGGAAGTCCACTTTAAGACATATTTGTGCTTGCTTTTACATCTAAGCGATGTCTACCGGGGTAGGGTCGGCAGGGCCGCAGCTCTGGACGGGCCTGACTCTCTCTGCGCTAGCTAGCTGCCTCCGCGGGCGCGTACATTCCGTGCAACTTCGATCACTGCACTGCGGACGGGATTGGCAGAGTCTATCTTAATTATTTTATTCTGTATTGTAGACATCGCTTAGATGTCAAAGCAAGCACAAATAAGTCTTAAGTATAAAATCGTTCAGATTACTAAATAATTAGTTTAAATTCTCACCTCTGAATACGTCAATTAGTTCAGCGAGTCCGAACTCCTCCGAAGTCTTGACGGTATAGTTATCCGCCATGATGAAATTGTTGCAGAGCCGCCGCCGTGTGCGCGTGCGCGTAACGCGTAAAAGCCTTGGTTGGAGGGAAGGAAACCCGTTCAGGGTTTTTAAACAATAATTGTTTAAAAAATGTTCTGCAACAAGACCGAGTGTTTTAAACAGTGTCTGTTTAGAACACTCATTCTGTCATTTAAACAACATAGCTCAAAATTTAAACAACAAAATTCTGAACAACGACATTTTGAACAGCGTTTTTTCTGTGTAGTGATACTCTAATACCTCGTTGCATTCGTATTATTACAAATAGAAGCATGGAACATTGTCTAGGAGCATATATTGTGTATAGGTACACGGTACTCAGTACAAGGAACAAAAGCCCGCTCCTCCCTCACACCCCACTCCACCCCCCCCCCCCCCTTAGTCAGTTCAATTCAAGCATGTATTATGATGAAGATGTTATGTTACTTGAAGATAATATATGCTTATTATTATTACCAGTATTATAAATAGTCCATTATGAAATGTGCTGCTTCTTTTTAAATAGCTTGGCTTTAAATTCGAATCGGTTTATCTATATGTTTGGATGAATAAATACATTTTTGACAATGAACCAATGTAACAAGATATCTGAAAGGAATAAAATACCTGTATCTAAAATACATGTATCTAAAGCACCATTGTTGCAAAACCACACATATGTATGTTTTGGCAAAAGCATGTCATGACATAAACGTGATAAAGACCAGAATATGATACAAAATGCAATACAAACAAATATGTTGATACAGATCATAATATTCAAGCAATTATTCCGAAGTGGTCAATTGTTTAAAATAGTATAATTGAATTAAGAAATATAATTATAATTAGATGTGCTGGAATAGGATGATCTTCTTTAAAATTCATTTAGGGGATAATGAAAGAGCGTCAACAGCTACTAAAAAGTGTGGGGGGACATTGCGAGGGAGCGAAGCGACCGAGGGGGGGGGGGGAGGGTGTGGGAGGGGGGGGGGGTGTCCCCCCTCCCACAGTAGGGAGATTTGTTTCATTATTGAACCTGAAATTGTGCAATCTGGTGCATACCCAAGACCTAACTTTTTTATTGTTACGCAATTGTTTATACATGTCATAAATTGACCTCCACCACCACATGATCGACCGATCTGAAATTTTTAACGAAAAAACAAATACGAAATTTCCATTCACTCATCGCATGTTAATTGTCACTGTCGACGTCATTCTCCTCGTCAACCTCAATGTCAAAGGCAGGAGTTAAGAATATAAACAATGTCCCACGCCTCGTCATGAGCGTAGCTGCATATTTTTCCAAGGGGGCTGGCGTCTTTTGCCCGAATATCGGGTGGGGGCGTGATAATGCGAGGGAGCGGAGCGACCAAACCCGAGGGCGCGATGCGCGCGAGGGGGAGGATATCCCGCGAGGGGGGAGTTTTCGTAATTTCATTCAAAATAATGCAATCTGGTGCATACTTTGGACAGGCAGTAACGATTCCACCGCCATTGTTGTGAGATGTATCGTGCAGACATTCGAGATTCGAGATTGATTTCAATGAGTCAGCCATAGTTATAGCTAGTTATAGCTATAGTTAAAGCTATATAATCATAACGATACATTATGTTATACATATGAAAAAGTGGGGGGGGGGGGGGGACAAACGACACTATATCCCCCACTTTCAAAAGTGTGGGGGGGGGGACATGCCCCCCCCCCCCCCGTCCCCCGCATGTTGACGCCCATGGGATAATGTTTATACACGACTAGGTCATGGATTCAGAAACAAAAGCGATTTGTGCCTGAGGATAAGAATACAATTTAATTGTTTTTCCTTGTATCACAGTGCATGGATACACTGTGATCCACATTGTGAAACAGGGTGTGGACAAACTTTGACACACTCTGCATGATCCACACTGTTACACGCATTGAGTGGTTCAAGTTCGGTGTTAACACTGGTGTTAGTGTTTATCAAACAGCCCAACACCGAACTTGAAATCACTCAATGTGGCCAAGTGCATAATATTGGTTCTATGTACCAGCACGAAGAGTAAAATGTCCCTATATATATTGTAGTGTATGCGGGGGGGGGGGGGGGGGGGGGGCACACGTGTCTCACATTAATTTGAACATAACGACAACAATACAAGAAATAAAGAACTGAATAAGTGCATGATTAATTTGCCAAAAACTTGGCAATTCAAATTGAAATTCAATGTATACATTATTTGTTCATAAATACCTAAATGGGACTGTAAAAGTTATGGGATCTAGTCGGACTTTCATTTTCTTCATGGAGATCTTCCATTAAAAATGAATTTGCCTATAAATTTGTCTCTAGCCTGGCTGTTATATAGAAATAAAAAATATTCCTGATATGTATTTATGTATTTGTGTAGAGGTAAAGGTTAA
>JBAMJV010008571.1:0-92500 GCA_037951105.1 Echinarachnius parma
ACCAATTTGGATGCTAGGGGGGCTTGCATCCCCCATCTTCCCTCTCCTGCCTTATACACGTATGGTTATATCAGCCATGCACCATCTTTTCTTTTCTGCTAGGGGGGGGGGGGGGGGGGGGGTTGTTGCATCCCCACCTCCCCTCTCCTGCCTTATAATACACTAACAGTTATATCAGCTCTGCACCAACTTTATTCTAGAGGGGCTGCATCACCCCACTCTCCTCTCCCTCCTTATATAGGCCTATGGTCATTATCAGCTCTGCACCAACTTTTTTTTATGGGGGTGCGGGGTTGAGAGAAGGGGGCACCATTCGTCCTCATGCCTCCCCTGCTTTATCAGCCATGTCCCAACTAAAAACATGTTACAATTTTGTTAAGTAAATGAATGTCCTATAGTACAATTGTTGGGGGCTAATAAATGTTAATTAATTCCTTTCCCAAAATGTATATTCACTTCTAATGTTGTTTATTTTTTATCATGGTTAATTGTCATCATTATGGATTTCCATTCCAACTAAATCTACATGTAAACCCCACACACACATCACATATACACACATTCAAACATTCATACATACATCATACAAATCACGTATAAGTGTACATGCAAGTGCCTCAGTGAAACTACATGTAAAATAGTAAAAAGTCATTATAAAGAGCTTTGATACAAAACTAGATGGATCTTCGACTGCGCGCAGTCGAAAATTATGCCTCCGCTATCACGCGATTTTAATATCCTGAATTAATTTTTTTTCTTCACATATTTCAAGTTCTGTGACCTTGACCATATGAACCCAAACTTTGATGGCTACATTGGCTCCCGAAACATTCAGGTACCAAGTGAGATTGAAATCTGACATTTAGTTCTTGAGATTTGCCATTACAAGCTTTTTTGCATGTAGAGTCATGTGACCTTGACCTCAACCTCATGATCCCAATATTTTATGGCTACGTTGCCTTTTTATGATACATTCAGGTACCAAGTTTGATTGAAATCTGATATTCAGTTCTTGAAATGTTGCCATTACAAGCCATTTTTGCATATATATTGTTGTCCTGTGACCTTGCCCTTTGACCTCATGACCCCTAAATCGAATCCGATCATTGCCACCCAGATGTGTACACTCGTACCAAGTTAGAATTGATCCGTCAACCAGTTCTTGAGATATCGCGAGAAAGAGGCATGATCCCAATATTTTATGGCTACGTTGACTTTTTATGATACATTCAGGTACCAAGTTTGATTGAAATCTGATATTCAGTTCTTGAAATTTTGCCATTACAAGCCATTTTTGCATATATATTGTGTCCTGTGACCTTGCCCTTTGACCTCATGACCCCTTAATCGAATCCGATCATTGCCACCCAGATGTGTACACTCGTATCAAGTTAGAAATTGATCCGTCAACCGGTTCTTGAGATATCGCGAGAAAGAGGCATTTTTTCAGTCTGTGACCTTGACCTTTGACCTCATGACCCCTAAATCGAATCCGATCATTGTCACCCAGATGATTGTGTACATTCGTACCAAGTTAGAAATTGATCCGTTTTTACTTTTTTAGAAAAAAAAAAAAATGCTTATAGACTACTTTGTAAAAAATCTAAAAAGGTTTTGAAATAGTTCTTGATGATATCTCTATTGAATCATTATTTTAACAAAACATCAAATGCACAATTTTGTATGAAAAAATGGCTAAAACCAATGAGTTTTTAGAGAGCGCCCTCTTGAGTTGTAACAGCTCTTTTTAAAAATGATAATAGGTTTTTATTTAGTCGTTTGTAATTGTGTACATACCTTTCGAGCATGGTGGAATTATAACTATTGTTTGTACTGTAATGATGCAGGTTTTGGTTACTAAAGTTAAGTTTGACCAATACTCAACTATCCCTTTAAGTTGGTCTTATCTTACAGACATGAAAAGTACTGTTCATAAAAAGCACTGAAAAACTTTCGAGAACTACTGCGAGGAAGCGAAGCGACCTAGCAGGGAGAGGGAGATTTTTCAATTTTGGGGTTCAGAATCGTACAATCTGGTGCATTCTGTGGTGAGATTTTTAACCCTATTAATAAGAATCTGGAGTAAGATGATTTCATTAGCATAACACATACTAAAACAGGCTCTGGGTAAACATTTTTATCATTACCAGCAAGCAGAGAGGATTATTTGAAGAAAAAAAAAAAAATTTGGATTGGAGAAAAAGCAGAAATCCGCGAAACGCGGAAAATGTTCATGCCTGAATTCTTAATTCTAAACCCAGTTCGTCCATTATCATGTGTTCTAACAATTATAATGTATGTGCTAAGGTGCATGTAATGGCCAGATGAGCTTTTGTGATGAAGTATAATATCTACTTGATTTTAATAACATTTTGTCTTTGTGTACAGTACGAGTGTAAGAATGTGCATTAGACCCAATACAGTGGAACCTCATTATAAAGAGCTGTGGGATAACAAACCCCTCTTATAGAGAACAGAAGCCATGACGTCATAAAAACACTTTTTTAGAATTTTCAAATTTGGACTTCCATTTTCAGAAAAAACATAACAAATGATGTCCAAATACCGAAAATCAAAGGAATAGGTTTCGTATTGGCCGAGATATGTCCATCCGAATGAATTTTACTCAATGGGCAATCAGTGTTATAGTGCACTGGTTCATAAATTAATGAACCAGTGCACGATAACACTGATTGCCCATTTACAAACAAATCATTCGGATGAGCATATCTCACTAATACGTAACCTATTCCTTTGATTTTTGGTATTTAGACATTAATTGTTATGTTCTTTTTGAAAATAAAGTCCAAATTTGAAAATTCTAAAAAAAAAATGTTTATGACATCATTTATGACATCACACTTCACCACTCTATAACAACATTACTTTGCTGGTCCAAGCTTGATCTTTACATTATTATTATTATTTATTTTTTATTTTTTGTTTTAAACTGTACCTTGATACAAGGAAATTGTTGTGGTCCCAAGCTGATCGTTATATAACGAGGTTCCACTGACTAACAATATTGGCTCAAATTCTCAACAGTGGCATATCTTTATTCCAGACTAAAAATACGACAATTACTTGTAACCCGTTACTATTTCACAACCGTGGAATTACACTACCCACATCAATGGTTGTCATTTGCTACCAGAGACATTATAAATTGTTTTTCATTATCCATCAATTCCTGTATTTCTGCTTAAAGGCATCAGAACAATGGGCTGCTTGGCATTCCATGCATAGTATAACTGGTTATCAGAAGTATAACAATACTTGCCAACATTTGAAAGTCAGAAAACTGAACACCCGAGCACGAGGGAGCGGAGCGACCGAGGGGGGGAGGGTGTGGGAGGGGGGTGCCCCCCTCCTACGGTAGGGAGCTTTTGCATTTTTGGACTTACAATTGTGCAATCTGGTGCATACTAGGGCTGTAGTGAAACGGTTACACGACGGTTAACCGACCGGCATCGGCAAAAACGTTTTCATTTTCACGGTTTCGGTTTAAACAAATTTTTTTTTTTAAATGATTTTTATTTATTTATTTTTTTAATTTAAAAAAAAAAAAAAAACGGGACAATTCCGTTAAAAACGGAACGGTTGGCAAGTCTGGTATAATGTCCTGTGCTCTGTTTAATACAACTTTTGCAATTGTTATAGGTGTCTGATTATTGTTATTACCATGGCAACAGCTGCAATGCTCCATGCTGATTGGCTGCTGTTGACCTACTAGTAGTTACAATAATTGGACATTTACAACAATTGGAGAAAAGTGGAATGAAATGGGGGCCCTGGATAATCCAGGACACAATAGTACTCGTGCACATTACACTATGCCTGGAATGACAAGAGACAATGGCCCGAATTCTCATCAGTGGCTCAACTTGCGCCAGGCCTAAAAAGACAGAGACTACAGGTAACCAGTTAAACCATTTTGAAAATCCAGTCATCCAGTCATAGCATACATGTAGTGGGTCATCAGCCAAATTGCGTCCTGGATCATCCTGGACATTGTATTGCTGGTGACCGGTTATACTATGACTGAATTTCAAAGGGCCCATTGTCCCGATACCTGTAAGTAGAACTCAAGGGATTGACTGGATAATGAAAGGAAACAATTAGAATATCTCCGGGGACCAATAGCGAAAACACAATTGGTCTGCAGGTGTAAAATGGTTTAACTGGTTACCTGTAGTCCCCGTCTTTTTAGGCCGGGTGCAGGTTGAGCCACTGATGAGAATTCGGGCCAATGTGTCTGGATGATTTTGCAGAAGGATTTGCATTGAAAATGAAGACAAAGGGCCAGTCAAATTTCAAATAACAGATACTGGTAATTTCTGTCCTTTTAGGCTGGGCTAATGTGCCACTGATGAGAATTACAGCCAATGCGTTTGCTCAATGTTTAATAATAACACATACGGATACCGCTCCTCCGTTTCAAGTTGATTCAAGCTTTGAATGGTTATGTTCCAACTTCAGGAAAATAGACAATAAAAAAAAGGAAAGAAAATGAAACAGTGCTTAAAACATCCATACATTCATTCATTGTCATTTATTTGCAATATGTTTAAAAACGATGAGAACACGTAGACAGGGCAAAGAAACAATACAAACAACAAACATAATGTAAGACGGATCTGACTAAAAGTGCACAAGTTGTCTATAGTGGGTGGATACATATTTTCACATGTGATAACAAGAACAGTTAAATGGCATACCAGTCAAGGATTCCTCCATGTTTTCCTTTCCTTTTGATTTGATCCAAATCCAAAAGTTGAATCCTTCTGTAAAGTATGTCCATTTGAATAAGCCATTTACAGAAAGCAGGAGCTGACTGACCCCCTAGATCTTGAAGAGGATGTTTTTTCTTTTCTTTTTTTCTCCGACTTCTTGATTAAGCATAACTGAGCCAACATGATCCATGAATACCTTGGTTATGAGCGAGTGCAGGAAGTCTAGATTAAGATTTTGTTTTAAGCCTAGGATCCCAAATCGTCCGATCGCGTATGTAACTTCATCCCAGATTGTGTTTGGACCACTTCACATTGCGCTTCCTACTAGTGATCCAAAACATGATCCAGGCATCAAGTGAAATCCTGAATTGATCCAGATTCCAGATTTGTTGAATTTACTAAAAAAAAATTCTAATCCTTTAATGATCCATGAATCAGCACATCGATTGAAATCCTGAATTGATCTCTTATTCCAGGATTGATCCATAGATCCCAGAGTTTTGTAATTTGTTTGATTTTTCTAATCCTTTACTGATCCATGAATCTTTTGATTTCTGATTCCTGCAAGTTGTGATCCCACATGATCCTAGCATCAAATGAAATCCGATTCCAGGACTGATCCATGACCATGGATCCCATATTTTGTGATTTTTAATGATTTTTTAAGGATAATTTGATACAGGTATTTAAAAACTGATTCTGTAATTTTGACCTTTTTGGAACCTCATGATGCTCGCATTGAATGAAATCCTGAATTGAGCCCCGATCTTTGGATCCCAGAGGTTGATTGAATTTCTTTTAACTGTTTAATAATTTCATGAATTCTTAATTTATTTTATGGATCCTTATTTAATCTTAAACAGATTTCAGACAGACTGTTATTGAAAACATAACCGGTATTTTTTTTTCTTTAATGATAACAAATGTAGAGAATTTATGATCCTTAATCTCCTATTGTGTTTTTGCTTGACATTTCCTTTCATGTTGTATTGCGCTATGAATCCAAATTTGATCCTGAATTGATTGAATGAATTTGTGGATCCTTTCTATCTCAATGATCCAATATCGGACTTTGAATCCTGAATCCCATTGAATTACAATGATCCACGGTTCCTTGATTCTTACTTTGGATTCCTGGATCCATTGATTTTTAGGATGGTTCCTTGTTTCTAACGTTGAATTCCTGAATCCTTTGAATTGAAATGAGCCATGGTTCCTTGATCCTAACTTTGAATTCCTGGATCGTTTGAATTGAAATGATCCATGGTTCCTTGATCCTAATTTTAATTTCTTGAATGCTTTGAATTTTAATGAGCCATGGTTCCTTGATCCTATCTTTGAATTCCTGGATCCTTTGAAATTCAATGATCCATTCCTTGATCCTAACTTTGAATTCCTGGATCCTTTGAATTTCAGTGAGCCATGGTTCCTTGATCCTTTGAATTGAAATGAGCCATGGTTCATTGATCTTTACTTTAAATTCATGGATCCTTAGAATTTCAATGATCCATTCCTTGATCCTAACTTTGAATACCTGAATCCTTTGAATTTTAATGATCCATGGTTCCTTGATCTAACTTTGATTCCTGGATCCTTTGAATTGAAATAATCCATGGTTCCTTGATCCTATCATTGAATTCCTGGATCCCAACTTTGAAATTCATAGATCCTTTGATTTTGAAATGATCCATGGTTCCTTGATCCTAACTTTGAATTGAAATGATCCATGGTTCTTTGATCCTTACTTTGAATTCCTTGATCCTAACTTTGAATTCATGGATCCTTTGATTTTGAAATGATCCATGGTTCCTTGATCCTAACTTTTAATTTCAATGAGCCATGGTTCCTTGATCCTAACTTTAATTTCCTGGATCCTTTGAATTGAAATAATCCATGGTTCCTTGATCCTATCTTTGAATTCCTTGATCCCAACTTTGAATTCATGGATCCTTTGAATTGAAATGATCCATGGTTCCTTGATCCTTACTTTGAATTCCTGGATCCCATTTGCTCAATGATCCAAGATTCCTTGATCGTAACTTTGAATCCCTGGATCCTTTGAATTTTAATGATCCATTGTTCCTTGATCCTAACTTTGAATTCCTGGAATCATGTCTACCCCAATGATCATCATGGGATCCCGACTATGAATCCTGATTATGAATTTCATCCTCCTCTTCAATATATTCCTGCACTTTTGATCCTGATTACAATCTGATCTTATGATCCTCCATCCTCAGTGCCTCCATACTATGGGCCAACCTGGGAGGTTAACACAAAAATTCAAGAATTAAGGTTAGAATTCATAATCATACAATCATATTTTCAATTGAAATTAACACAAAATATCATTTGTTTACTTAAGCCCTCTGCACACAGAGCCGACTCGACCCGATACGACTGGTTTTCAGACGGTTCAGCTCAGTATACGTTGCCTCAGGACTCCTGTTTTGCCGGTTAAGAACCAGTCGGAGATTATTCGAGGCCGATTCAACATGTTGAATAGGCTACGACTGAGCGAAAACTGACTGAAAACCAGTCGGATCGGGTCGAGTCGGCTCTGTGTGCGGAGGGCTTTATGCGAAACATTTATGTTGTATGTCCCCCACCAAGAATAAAAAACTAAAATTGAACACTCAGTATTTACAACTAACAACAAATCTAGATCCGAAGAAAATCAATTTCAATTCAATACAAAATATTCATCTTGGTTTAACAAGTTAATAATAAAATACTGCAAATAAAACAAACGTGTAAGTTTGGTCGAATTTCCTCGTGCATGCAACTAACTTTCGGATGAGAAAATCAGGTTCTCATTATTAGTGCCTGTAATAAGGGGGAAAAGCAAGTATTTCAGACGAGATGACATAAGTAGGAAAGCAAATGATAAAGAAATAAAGAAGAAAAAAAATCTGTTTAAAAAATACTCTGTCAAAATAATATAAGTGTGGGATTTTCAAAATAATTTGTTTTAGTTTTAATCAGCGGGGCTAATTTGATTTCTTGACATTCAATTTGTCTTACAAAAATACACATATTCTTGAAACCAAATAGCAATTAATTATATAGTGAATTACAAAAGAAATATCTTCTTTTGTTATTCCTTTGAATGGGCTATAAAATGAAATTAAACATGAGATAGTCATAACAAAGTAAAAATTAAAAGGATTATCGCTCATCTTATGAATGAGAAGAAAATGTGAATCTTGATGGCACATGCATTAATACCTTTCTCAGCAAGTAATAAAAGGGAAAAATACAGCTTGAATTAACAATTTTTTGTCTAATTTTCATTTACCAATGTAGCCTTTTCCTTTTATTCTTCATTATGACTTATGTACAAGATCCAAGACCACTTCGCTCAAGACTTAGAATTGATTGAGCAATTTAATTTCTTTATCTACAAGGTCATGTGGGTTTTACAAATTGTCTTCCTTAAATCGAACAAAGACGTGCGCGTATCTTGCCAAATGAAATAATGTGATTTACAAATTAATGTTGATCCATTATCTACAAATTGGTTTGGAAGTACAGTATGTCTGTTTTTATTCTTTTTACATGTAGATTGTACACGAGAGAAAACAGAAAATGTTGGTAGTTGTAGTGGGAGTAGCAGCACTAAATTAAAGAAGTGGGAATACAAAATGAAAACTAGAGCAAAAACAGTTTCCACGCTGCTAACATAAAAAGATATTTACAGTCATAATTATAACATACACAGACAGGCAGGATGACATCTTGGCATCGCAAGCTGTGTGTTTTGCAGCAGTGTGCCCGACTGCTTGGACCAATTCGTTACAATCTCAGACTAGCCTCTGCTCAAGACTGCTCTGCTCAAAAGGGACTGGGTTGGTGTTTATGGTGTTCGGGATCTAGACCTGGACCCGGACGGAGAGCTGCGGGATCTGGAGCGAGAGTAGTCCCGACGGCGACCACCACCACCACCACGACCACCTCCTCCGCTGCCACCAGCACCACCCCATCCACGAGGACTGCGCGATCTGCTGCGGGAGTATCCTCCGCCTCCTCCTCCACGACCACCACCACCACCACCACCACCACCACCCCGTCCTCCTCCTCCCCCTCCTCCACCTCCACGGTAGCCGGGGCTTGGGGAACGGCTACGGGAACGGCCAGTTGATGAGCTAGGATCGATCCTCACACGGATGTATGACACATCACCCTGTAGGAGAAATTTAGACATGGGAGTTATTAAGTGAAAACAAATGCACTAAAATGAAACAGTATACAAATGATGCACAGGCATGAGTGGATCGGTACGATTTGGATGCACAAGTTTAACTTTGGTAAGGTTTAAACCCACGAGTGCAGCGAGTGGGTTTTAGACCATTTCCAAAGTTAAAAGAGTGCATACAATCCTTACTGATCCACGAAATATGCCTGTGCAGCATTTGTTTTATAAAATGGGCGCGAAAAAATGTGAAAATCAGACTTTTTTCCCAGTAATGGCTAAATTGGCTAAATTTACCGACCCATGGCTGCAAAAGTACTGACCCATGGCAAAAGTACCGACCCATGGCTGGGGAAAAAAAATTGGATTTTCACATTAAAAAAAATTTTTTTTTTTTTTTAATGATATCAATTTTTTTTATCAATTTTAAAATTAAAATTTTTTTTTTAAATGACATTATTATTTTTTTTTTAAATATAACAATTTTTATATAAATTTAATTTTTTTTTTTTTTTTTTTTTAAATAATATATAATTTTTTTATTTTCATTTTTTTTTGTTTGATCCACAAAATATGCCTGGGCAGCATTTTTTATAAAATGAGTGCAAAAAACCATGAAAATCAAACTTAAGTGAGCCATGCATCAGTAAAAATATTTTACACGCTAATTGACCAATCAGAATGCAGGGATTCTTGTACCCATTTTATAACAAGATATATGCAGTCCCTCCTCCAATTCCTCTCCCTACCCTGCAGAAGGCGCTTGCGGAACATCCACAGGAACAGCCGGTTGAACTAGCATTGATCCTCACACGGATGTATGACACATCGCAATGTTAGTGTAAAGCCCTCCGCACACAGCAGACTCGACCTGATCCGACTGGTATTCAGTCGGTTCAGCTCAGTATAATTATGTTGCCTTAGGACTCCTGGTTTGCCGGTCAAAAGCCAGTTGGAGATCATTCTAGGCCAATTTAACATGTTGAATTGGCTACGACTGACTTAAAATTAGTCGGGTCGAGTCGGCTCAGTGTGCAGAGGGCTTAACCCTAAAAAGACTGGGCTATTTTTAACCTTTAAAAAACTGGGGGGGGGGGCTAAAAGGGCCCCCCCCTAAGATCTCGGCAACCGAAACTCCGATCGACTCCAAATTTGGCATCGTGATAGATGTCCATAAGGTCTACAATATTGCGTAGTTAAAAAAAAAAAAATGTATTCGAATATGCTAATTAGAGCTAATTAAATATGCGAAAATTGTATTTTTTTGTAATTTTCGTAGTTTTCTCGGCAATCGGAACTCCAATCAACTCCAAATTTGGCATGGTGATAGATGTCCATTAGCCATACAATATTGCATAGTTAAATTTTTTGTTCTAATTATAATATGCTAATTAGAGCTAATTAATTATGCGAAAATTGCATTTCTTATGTATTTCTTTGTTTTTTCAATTATGTTTTTTATTGTTTTTTCAATGGAAATAATTATTGACCATTATTCAACCATTTTTAGCCCAAAATTAAATGATTGCTGTGATTAGAATGAAAAATAATGAAGATTTTGTCTTTTCTAGGAAAAAATCAATTTCCATAGGATTTGTACACAAATCACAAAATTTAGCGATTTTCGGGCCGACGCTCACTTACAAAAGATCACGTAACTTTAGAACGGTACACCCGGTTGTCGCAAATTTGGTATCAAAAGTTGCGAAAGACTCTAAGGAAAAAAGTCCTGAAGTGGCACCGTAAAATATTTAAGCGTTGCGAAGTAATCGCGAAATTGGAGGAGGGGGGGCTAAATCAGCCCCCCCCCCAGTCTTTTTAGGGTTAAATGGATAGTTTTTTTGTACAAATATTTTTTTTGTGAGATAATGAAAAACTGAGTATCAAATTCGAAAGAGGATACAATTTGAATGACATAATAAACTTTATTTGATCAAAATCGGTTCAGAAATGGCTGAAATATCCCAAAACATAACCATTTGTAATAAATGTGGGGCCCCACAATTATCCGATAATTTTGAACCAGTCTTTTTTTAAAATTTGTAAATGCTTCCTCTTTTTAAAAATGTACAAAAGAGATTTTTAAATAGTTGTTAATTATCTTTCAATCTAATCACTATTTCAACAGAACATCACATGCACAATATTTTATTTTAAATGGTTGAAACCGACATGAGTGTTTAGAGCGAGCCCTCTTGAGTTTTAACGGCTATTTTTTAATGATAACAGGCTTTTTACTTTGTCATTTGTAATTTTGTATTCCTTTCGAGCATGGTAGAGTTATAACTATTAGTTTGTAATGTAATGGTGCAGGTTGTGGTTACTAAAATTGAGTTTTTTCCAAAACTGAACCCTCTTTACCAGAACTCCGCAGTACTGGTTTGTGATGAGGATATAACAATGATTTTTAAGTGCAGAATCTACACTGTATGGTGCATAGATATTTGGAGCAAATGTGTGGTTACCATGACAACGCCTTATCCAAAAAACAAAAAAGATATGTATTGCACACCCTCACCATAACAATATTAAGTCAACCAAGTTTCATTAAAATTGCTCAATAAAAGTAGTTCACTCTACAAGATTTGATAATTTTTGGTGCAAAACTTTGGTTACCATGGCAATGCCTTATCTAACATTCACAGAATGTGTCTTGCACACCCTTACCTCAGGAACATTCAGTGTGTCAAGTTTTATCAAAATTGCTCAAAAACTGTGGAAGTAGTTCGCTCCACAAGATTTTCATATTTGTGGTGCAAAATTTTGGTTACCATGGCGGCGCCTCATCTAACATTCACGGTATGTGTCTTGCACACCCTTACCTCAGGAATATTTAGTGTGTCAAGTTTCATCAAAATTGCTCAAAAACTGTGGAGGTAGTTCGCTCCACAAGATTTTCATATTTTTGGTGCAAAATTATGGTTACCATGGCAATGCCTTATCTAACATTCACAAAAATGTGTCTTGCATGCCCTTACCTCAGGAACATTCAGTGTGTCAAATTTCATAAAAATTGCTCAAAAACTGTGAAAGTAGTTCACTCCACAAGATTTTCATATTTTTGGTGCAAAATTGTGTTTACCATGGCAACGCCTTATCTAACATTCACAAAAAAGGTGTCTTGCACACCCTTCCCCAAAGAACATTAGGGTGTACCAAATTTCATCAAAATTGCTCAAAAAGGTCCCATGTATGAGATACAGTAGTTACATCTCAAGCATGCAAAAGGATCTAGCCTTCTCAAAAAGAGTACAGTGGCCGAGAGCACGATCATGCCCCAGGACCAGCCTTAGGTACACTGATCTCTAGCTATACTTGTGTAATCCTTTACAGTTGAATGAGTAAGGACGGTATGCATGCTCTACTAAGTTCTGTTGATTTGTATGAGTTAGAGCCAATGATGCTTATTGCCATGGTAAATGTCGCTGATTAATAATTGTGCGATTAGCCCCAGGGCGTTAACCCTGTTGGTATACCACATCCGGCACATCGCAACCAAAGTCAAAGTGACAGAACAATCGGCAAACTTATTGTAGTTGCTAAACGAGATAGAGGAAGAAGGAGAAGAAGATGTAAAATGTGTCGCAAATTACCTCGTGTGACCTGAACTTGGTATCATCAAGCTGTTTCGCTGCGTATTTCATGTCTTCCGATCTCAGGAACTCCACCACCCCAGTTCCGTCCCTGTGGACATCCGCGTAGCAGACGTCTCCCGCTTCCCTCATGTGGTCCTTTAAATCTTGCCAACTGCCAGTTGAAGGGAGGCCTAGTAAAAAAAAAAGAAAAAAATATGCTGTAAAATATTGTCTTGTTCGTTCTCAAAGCACCGTTTCTATGAGCAACAATGGGGATCTCTGTATACATTAGCATGGCAGACATCGCCAGCTTCTCTCTAGTGGTCCTTTAGATCTTGCCAACTGCCAGTTGAAGGGAGGCCTAGCAAAGGAAAAGAAAATTTACTGACATGTTGAATATTTTGTTGTTTGGCTCTCAAAGCACCGTCTCTTTGAGCAATGCTACACTGTTCAAACACTGACATTTATATATCTAGCTTCCTGCATATCGTCCTTCAGATCTTGCCAACTGCCAGTTGAAGGTAGGCCTAGCAAAGAACACAACAATATGACATGTAAAATATTTCCTTGTTGGTTCTCAAAGCACCGTCTCTTTGAGCAACAGTACACTATCATAACAGATTTCATCTGCTTCCCTCATATATGGTCCTTCAAATCTTGCCAACTGCCAGTTGAAGAGAGACATACATGTAGCAGAGTAAAGAACAATATGCCGACATGAAGAGTACATGCTATTGTCTTGTTCTAAAATAGAACTCCAGCAGAGTGGCACTTGGCACTGAAAACAAAAAAGTTAGTGTGGAGGCTTGTTTTTTTTAATTTCTGGTCACTTTTCCTTTGTTTGAAAAAATGTATTTTCAACATACCTGACACAACACATCTGTAGTGGGAACGCCTTGGAGGAGGACCCCTCGGACGACTGCCCTTGAAACCCTTGGTGCCTCGTGGAAACTCCACTCGTATCCGGTATCCATCATAGTTGTATCCATCTCGGGCCATAACCGCATCCTCGGCATCCCTGTTAAGTTATTTTAAAAAATCATTTAAAAAAGGAATTCAAATAGACTGCATTAACAAGGAAGATATGCAGAATGCTCAGAAGCTACTTTATTTGTTACAGTATTTCTTATTTTCTTCCCATATCAGTCAGAGCCGAAAAGAAAGAAACTGCATACACAATACAGGACGACTAACCAATGCCAAATAGTAAATGGGTCTATTTAATAGGGGACAATTGCTCAATTTAAACTAATGTGACTGGTAAATTGCGCAATCCGAAAGTAAATTTGAAGGTTGGATCGGAGAAAGGTACATTTTGCGCAGCCTTTTGACACACACACAAAAATTCTAATAGGCTGATTCTTCCTCCTCAATATTTTTATCTTCAAAAAAGACCACCCCCTAAAAAAGTGAGCATTTCTCCAGAAATATCCCTTTTTGTTTGCTTATTAATTTGGTCGATGAGAAAGTAACGTTTGCTCTTACAAATGACATTAGTAATTTTTGTGTTAAATGGATTACTAAAACCCATTACTTTCATTTATATCAAAGTATTATTTTGGGGTGTAGGTTCCCTAAAAGTTGTTGCATGTATGTTTTTTATCCAAATACATGGAGTCTATTCAGAGAATGTCTTCTTTTCTGCACGTTACATACCTCTTGTCATAAAACTCAACAAAGGCGAAAGGTGTGCCAGATCCGCCTCCTGGTCCCGAGGGCCTCTTGTTCTTCAGATCAATGTCTGCGACGTGGCCAAACTTGTAGAACATGTCCTCGACGTCCTTCTCCCGGATGTCTGGGGGAAGATTGCCAATGTATATCCTGCAGTCATTGTTCCCTGCCGGTCCTCGTACAACGGAAGCCATAGTAAATCAAAAGTCTGGGGGATAAATATTTAAACATATTAAAACAAGCAAAATATTAAGGGGAAAGCATGTGCAAACCCCCATTTGCATAGTGATCGATATTGAGATGTGTGAAGAGCAAAGTGGTAGCAAATTGATCTATATGCATTATTGTTGGTGTTGCAAGCTTGCAATGCAAAATGTAGATATATTTATTATTTATTATATTAAAGGGAATGTTCTAGCCATGTGATTGTGAGTTGTTTTACCTCCTTGACAACCCAGTGCGCAGAGACAGCCAATTATTAGAACACTTGTGAGTGCGCAGGTACGCTTACGTGCGTAAATGCGCAGAATCATAGCGCCCTAGCCCTCGAGCTCAGTGCAGCCGGTGTGCCAGGGATATAAGTCCTAATAACACATGGAACATTGCTTTTACACGTGACGCACACAGAACACACTCATTTATTGAGTGATTTACTGATTTGGACATATATCCCTTAGCCTTGATATAATTTGCCCTGGACACTTGGAGTTGGACAATGGACATCCCCCTGTCAATTGTCAACACTGGTCGCACTAGATTGACAAATCTATCGTTTTCATAGCCTCTTTTACTGTCGGCCATTCTCAGTTTCGTACTCCCTTTTTTTCAAACTTGCATCACTTTAAAATTGGTTTGTATCACTAACTGCACTTTTTTTTCTTCTTATCCCTCGATGGTCTGCTGTAGTATTTTTATTAAAATTGGAGCCATTTTGATGACTTTAATCAATGGTTTTGGATGCGTTGCGGTGTTGTAAAATACGCACCTGCAGTCGTTAAAATCAAAGTTAGCGGAACTTCACGAGCAGATATGACTCTAGCTAAGTATCAGTGACTTGCGAGTGGAGAGAGAACCGTACTCCTGTGGTGTGCGCCGTAGGGGTTACATCCGTAGCTCGTGTGGATGATGTATGAACATTTACACGGGGCAATTTTTCTTTCTAAATCTAAAAATAGCCCTCGTGAAATAAAAAGTATTTTTGGGGTTGCTCTCATTAAAATCTGAAACTAAATAAACTGATCATAATGATTCATATGGCCACCCACTTGATCAATTGATTAAGTTTCAGATCCACCATGCACCAACCCCTGGAATATGGGGCTACCGCTTGCCCCATGGCGAGGCAGTGTACAAATCACTGACATTGACATGCACACTGATTTTAAATGTTTTTTATTGTGAAAAAAACATTACATTTCCCGATTTCAATATAAGTCCATGTATTCACTATGTGAAAATAAACATCGGGGTACTTTGAAATCATTGTCATTATTAATTAATAACACGTATTAATAAAACTTACAGAATCCTTGCTGTAGAATGTAACGCAACGTATTCCATGTGATAGTGATGTCGTAGTGTGACCCGAAACCGGAAATTCGTAAATGCATGGAAACAATCTGACAGCCAGCTTTTTTATTTAAATTGAATCACGACTGTCCATTATACAGGCTGCACAATGTGTACTAGCTATCTTGAGACGTGGCTAAAACGCCTAAAGTCATTTCTACGTGTACAATGCTGCATACACAAAAGACGCGTCCGTTATACTTGCGCTATTTTTATGCCTCCGCCAACAAAGTGGCCGGAGGCATTATGTTTTCGGGTTGTCCGTCCGTCCGTACGTACGTCCCGTTTTCGTTCTCGCGATAACTCAAGAACCGGTTGACGTATCAATTTCAAACTTGGTATGAGTGTACATATTGGGGTGACAATGATCTGATTAGATTTGAGTGGTCATGAGGTCAAAGGTCAAGGTCACAGGACTCGATATATATGCAAAAATGCCTCGTTCTCGCGATATCTCAAGAACCGGTAGATGGATCAATTTCAAACTTAGTATGAGTGTACATATTAGGGTGGCAATGATCTGATTAGATGTTGGGGTTCATGAGGTCAAAGGTCAAGGTCACAGGACTCAATATATGTGCTAAAATGCTTTGTTCTCGCTAGTGCTGTAACTGACCTTGATGATCGGATCGCTTGATCGGATCGGCAAAATGTTATCGATCTTCGAAATCGGATCGATGATCGGGATCGGATGATCGGCTATTAAAAAAAATAAAATAAATAAATAAAATCGTTTTTTTTTTTCTTTGGAAAATGATCCCCAAAAAACACAATTTGGGAATATAAATGAATACCAAAGCAATCCATATTAATAAGCCCAAGGTAATCTTGTACGGGTATGCTTTCATTTCAAACTGATTACCTCTTCTTTTACAAAATTACTCACGCCGATTTTGAGCTTAGTCCCATGTGATTAATTTGGCGTAACCTTTCAGAAACACATGGGACTAAGCTCAAAATCGGCGTGAATAATTTTGTAAAAGGAGAGGTAATCAGTTTTAAATGAAAGCATACCCATACAAGATTACCTTGGGCTTATTAATATGGATATATGTTGCTTTGGTATTCATTTATATTCCCAAAATATGTTTTTTGGGATCATTTTCCAAAGAAAAAAAAACAGAATTTTTTTTTTTTTTTTTTTTTTTTTTTTTGCCGATCCGATCTTCCGATTTTTTCTGCATGATCGGAAATCGGCAAAAACGGTCCGATCATGTATGATCGGATCGTGATCGGCATGCCGATCCGATGATCGGTTACATTACTAGTTCTCGCGATATCTTAAGAATTGATTGACGGATCAATTTCAAACGTGGTACGAGTGTACATATTGGGGTGGTTATGATTTGAATACATTTTAGGGTTCATGGGGTCAAGGTCACAGGACTCAATATATGTGAAAAAATGCCTCTTTCTCGCGATATCTCAAGAACCGGTTGACAGATCAATTTCTAACTTGGTACGAGTGTACACATCTGGGTGGCAATGATCGGATTCGATTTAGGGGTCATGAGGTCAAAGGTCAAGGTCACAGGACACAATATATGCAAAAAAGCTTGTAATGGCAAAATCTCAAGAACTAAATGTCAGATTTCAATCTCACTTGGTACCTGAATGTTTCGGGAGCCAATGTAGCCATCAATGTTTGGGGTCATATGGTCAAGGTCACAGAACTTGAAACATATGAGAAAAAAAATTAATTCAGAATATTAAAATCGCGTGATAGCGGAGGCATAATTTTCGACTGCGCGCAGTCGAAGATCCATCTAGTTATCTCTAAGTTCTGATTTCGCCATCGCGACGAAACATGTGCTATTCAATGAGAGACCGAATTTCCAACAGATGGGATTTGAGAGCGCATGGTCGATTAATTCAACCGGTGCGTAAGGCGTGCACACTTGGGATGTAATGAAGGGCCTTTTTTCTAAGACTTGGAATAGTTTATCTTCGGATTTAATTACTTTGAGTGTGATTGAAACTTGAAATAATATAAATTTGAATGATAATCATCTGACTCAAATTAATTAAATCTGAAGGTAAACTATTCAAAATCTTAGATCGAGATTATTTAGTAAATGTGTATTTTGAGCAAATATGCCCTTCATAATGCTTCATGACGGTGAATGAAATTCGTGCAGCGAGCGGAGGTCAATCCTGCAACGACATTCTGTGAATCTACACCACAAGCGTTTTCGGAAGTAGAGAAAGGACCCTTTTTGCGATCGGATTTGGTCTGAAATCACAGACAGAGACATCTATAGGACATACAGCGGAATGTGAAAATAAGAGAAAGCAATATTCGACCGATCCAGAGCATTGGTAAGTTTATTTTCTGTGTTGTTTCTACATGTTTCTTCAGATTTTTTAGCCCATACGTCGCCACACGTCGCAGCGCAGCGGCCATAGGTATAATAACACGCAAGGAAGGAGGGAAAATGTACTCGGTTATTTGGTAGGCAACCTCTCTGGGGTGCCATGCACCATACATTCAATCGAGTTACGGACGTAACCGGTATGGTTGAGTCACTTGAGTGATCTACACATCGCCATCCGCACCCTGAATAATATTCTGACAGTTTGAGACTGAACAAATCGTACAAATTTCCTAAAACTTTACTTTCACGTTGAGAAAATAGTGCAGAAGACTGCAAAACGGTCCGTTTTCCATAGCAAATTTCCTAAAAGTTTTAAAACACTGCGCTCAACTGTTGAATGGTAATTGGATATTGCACAAATTCTGGTTGCCCGAAACGGTGAAAGAAAAATATTTAAATTTATTGGCATGACTGGCCTGCCCTGAAAATTGTTTTTCATGCCATGGCCTGGGTAAACTTGTACTATTCAAAATATCACTCTTTCCTGATTATACATGTGAATAAAAGCTGAAAGATGAAGCATGACATGGGAAAAAACAAGATTTTTTTTTGGTCAATTTTTGAAAACAGGGCCGCACATGCACAGAAATCAGAATGAGAATGCATCCAATCCATGCACTCCAGCTCCACAGCTGCCGCCGTGGTGAGGCTAGTGGCCCACACAATATTCACACACAATGGCAATGCAATGCACGATCGCGTTAGCTTTCAACAAAACAAGACAATTTATCTCTCACTTTCTCAATGTTCTCGGATAAAAATAAGTCACCAAGATTTTAACAATGGCTGCAGGTGATTTGTCTGCATATTTTGATCATTGTAATTTGTATTCAATTTGGGATTATAGGTACATTATTCGAAATTACTCACTCAAGTTTTGTAGAATCTATCTCACCACTGACGTCTGCGCGTGCGTGCTCTGTTAAGATGTGCGCATGCGCAGTATAGTAGTTCACATTGTTTGGATATGATCTCGATATGAATTATATTCCCAAACGACCGTAATGAGACTACTGGCGGATTTTCCCGGGATTATTGAACTCGACTCTCAAGACTCAAGTTTGGTCGGATTTGGAAGAACAAAGTACATTCTTACCATTCATTTTCACATTCAATTTAGTGAGTAGATCTTGTTATATTGCATGTGTTATAATGATAAAGTCATTTGTTCAGATTTTAAGAGATATAAGCCTAAAGTTACTCTTGTATTGTTTATCTCTGCTCTGTGACTATCTATCACGTTGAACGGTTGCTTGAGTGATGTGTGCCCCGCAGTTCCGGCGGTAAAGCAAGGTAGCTGCGGTATGTTGCATAGCTGAGCTGTGAGGGCCTGAGTGCAGCTGGATGAAGCAGCTCACGCAGCAGCGTGAGCCTCTTGACTTGCAGGGGTGGGATGAAGCTTGGTTTCAGCTTTATTTTCATAGTATAATATAATGTAATCGTGCCTATCGATGGAGATGCATTAGGTGCCAACTCGCTGGCATGGCAACCTTCAGGAGAGCATTTCCCGCCCTCAGCAATTAGGCCGAGATCACACACTATAATATATGTTTATTGTTTTGTTTTGTGTTGTCTTGTTTTGTTTTGTTTATTCGTTCCTCGGCATTATATCCGGACTTTTGGATCCTGCTGAGTATCGACGTAGAAGTAGAAGTAGAAGATGATGATTATGTACATATATGATGTATTGTATTGTGGCTAATGATAATGATATGATGACGTTTTTTGCTTGTTGTTGCCTGTTGCAGTTGGTCCATTATTGAATGGAAAAAACATCAGCTTACAATTTGCTGTTGTTTTTAGCAATCGCCCATCCCTAGAACTGGAAGTTTTGAAATTTTCCTTCATTTAGAAACAAGGATTCATAATATGCCTAATTTTCCTTGAGAAAGTGCACTTTGCAACATTTATGTCTGCATCATTTTCTTGTGAGAAACAGAGAAAGTGAGCTCTGTGACTTTTAATATGCCGGCCTGTCTTTCCTTTCTTACTACTATTTAAACCACAACTCAAATGTTTTCTGTGAGGAATCAAATTTGCGAATAATAACCGAAATTTTCAACATTTGGTGGCCCGATCGGGCAACCAAACTTTGGCAATATTGATTTCACTGGCCCTGTGGCCATCGGGCCTACAGTGCTAATTTTGTCCGTTGCATTATTATTATTGTTATTATATTTATTAATGACTAATACCCAGATGATGGCATCATCAGCAGAGGGTGAGCAAGTTCTTGTGGAACTGAAGAAAACGTTAAAGAGCTGGGAGACTGACTTCAGAGAGCAGCACCAGCGCAAGCCAGGCAGAGACGACATATCAAAAGCACCTTCAGATATTCAAGGTTTGTCATTCAGCATAATCTGAAATGGATCTAGTTTCGTTGTTGACATGTGCAAAAACAGGCAAATGGTTGATATAAAATATGAATTTCTTTCATCCGATATGTCCATTAAAGGGCAATGCAACTCAAGAATAGAGTTTATCCTACTTTATACATCGTAATATGCCTGTTTATTATATATGTAACATTACTCCGACTCAGATTTCTGCTTTGGAAGAAATATGTGAAAACTCTGTCGGGTATACCGCTATTCACGCGAACACTGGAGGCCGCCATTATTAGGTTTGTGCGGACTCTGGTCAATGATATGCACTAATGCATTTCAATAGCACCAATTCAAACCATTGTCTGAATACTTGTACATGCTTTCAAATCAGTGAAAAGCTTTTTGTTCGGCCCATAGCACATACGTCAGAGTTTGCAAAGCATGTCGGGCAATTACAAGAACATGGCCGCTCCCATCATCTTTTGCCGCCGTAAGAATTAGTAAAATGTGAGTTTGTTCACGTAAGGATTTCATGGGATCCAGGAGGCCAAAATTGCCAAGTTATGTATCAAATCAAATGTCTGTTCACCCTCTAAACGATAATAATAACCGAAAGCCATAGTTTCATTGCCCTTTAAGTAATGTGTGAAAATTTCACGTTAAATGGATGTCAAATGACCGAGTAATGAGCAAAAATGCAAAGTGAAATTCGCTAACTCATTGCACTGACTTTGTACACAGTGTTAACTATCCAGTAGATAATTATGAATCTGAACACATCAATCATCCATATCTTTATAACTGAAGAGAAATTTGGAAAACCAAAAGTTGTTCCATGCTTCTATTGGTAATACGAATACGATGTATGAGAGAACTACTAGAGTTCCAAGTGTAGGTTTGGAGGATTTTTACAATGTTACTACTTACTAGATCCCTTAAAGAGATTAGAACGTAAAGGAAACGGACAGGTCTGTAATAAAAACTAAATAAAGGAAAGATGCAAAGAAAATCAAGCTTTGTTGGGCATAGAACCAGAGACCTTTGGATTACAAGGAAGTACCCTCTTACAAGGGTCTTTGTGACTCTTTAAAGTTGAGTTCTTGGCTGGGTTTAATTCCTGGTGCAGCCCAATTTTCATTTCATTTGATTTATTCAATGCATTATTATGTTACAAACTTACAATTCAAGAATTCAATTTTCTGATTTTTCTTTTTTGGCATTGAATGGTCAGAATTTAGGACATAAATGTATAATCTTAGATTTCATACGGTGATTTCTTGTAGAGTTTCTATTTAATTTTAAATTATTATAATGGTAATTGATAGCCATCTAGATTCATCAGAGTTTTGAAACTTCAAAAGAACTCTAGAGGCAGGATTGCATTCATTCTTTATATGTAATAATCAACACTTTGCATTTTTAGATACATACTCCAAGTACAGTACACTGAAGAAGAACCAGACAAAGCTTAATACCAGCTCCTCGGCATCCAGTGACCAGGACAAGACTAGTCATGCCGATCCCAGCCAGCGTAGCAGGACAACCGGCACCAGGACAGACAGAGAAACAAAAAGCTCCCCTGAAGACTCTAAAGATCAACCTAGAGGTGAAGCCGGAAGCGTGACTCTGCCTGTGGATGATGTGTGGGGATCACATCTAAACAGGAGCATCTTGGACAAGAGTCAGGATCAGGAGGAGGATCAAAAGGATGCAACAGCTAAAGAGAAAAAGAAGAGGGAATCTCTGTTGAAGATATACAGCAAGAAACTGTCCAGCAGCACGGAGGGCAAGGGTTATGTAAGTACTCGGTACAGAGAATCTTTAAAAAATCCTTATCATAGACTATACATTTAGATGCAAACTCTCTCCAGGTTTTCAAGACTAGTGGTATTTATAGACAGGTGGTCTTTATCGCTGTTGAAGATGTACAGCAAGAAACTGTCCAGTAGCACTGAGGGCAAGAGTTATGTAAGTTTTCGGTACAGAGAAACCTGTTTTTATAAGACTCGATCAAGGAGACAGAAAAAAAAGATGTTTTGTATACAGATCGATTTAGATGGTAACTCCTTTCAAGGAAGCCAAGATAAGTGACCAATTTAGTCTTTATCTCTGTTGAAGATGTACAACAAGAAACTGTCCAGCAACACTGAAGCCTCATCAATAGTTATGTAAGTAATCATATTAGAGAAACCTGTCTATAACTTATAAGACTCAAGGATACAGAAAATATATGTTTTTATAGACAGATCCATTTAGATGGTCAACATTAATGGTATTTATAGACAGGTAGTCTTTATATCTGTTAAGGATGAACAACAAGAACCATTCCAGTAGCCCTGAAGAAAAGAGTTATGTAAGTACAGTGAATCACTATAGATGAAGAACTTCCAAGGGAGACAGGAGGTCTTTATAAGCAGGTGATCTTACAGACAGTTTTGTTTATACGCCAACTGCTTTTTACATGAAGTCAAGATAAGTGGTTGCTAGACCGAGTCTGAATAATGAGGCTAGAAGTCTGATATAGTGTAGCCATATTAATGAAGTTTTTATGGTATTGTTAATTCATTATTATTAGTTTATTTCCTCTTTCTTGGTGATAAAATACAAGTAATGCAAGTAATTATCTCTTTTAACAACAGCATGGTAAAAGTACCCTTCTCAATAATAATCGGCGAGTTAATGTATTTATTTCCACTAGTTAGGTATGACTATTATTATGGAGAAAAAAATAATGTCTTGTTTATTTTTATTAACAAAATTGAAATACATTTTTTAAATGCTTGAAAGCATTCTGTTCTTATTTATCTGATTCTTCAATACCATGTACCAATATAACAACAAATTCTAATTTAATTTCTTCCTTTGATTTTTTTACATTACAAAAGCTGGCAAGAGGCCCAAGGCACGACAAACCATTCTCAGAGAAACAAAGCTTTTGCGGGTCCAAAGAAAAACGATCTCAAGAAAAGACGAAAGACGGAAGCAAGTCAGCAAAGCCCGGGGAAGGCACATTGGGGGAAGAGGAAGGTTTAGGAGACCAAGGATTCTTTGGCACAAAGCTGAGCGGCAGGAACATCAAGTTTGGTTCTACCGCGGGGACCCGGTCCAGATTGGATCCTGTCACGGCGGTGGGTGCTGGTCTCCCTAAGGCCAGGAAACACTCCTTCCAGACTGACTGGTTGGCCAAGTGTGAGAAGGAGAACAAGTTGGAGCCAATTCCCTTGCCCAAGGAGCTCAAGGAGCCTAAGAACGTGGCAGAGGTAAGGCCTCCTGGACGTAGAGCGGCTCCAGATAAAAGAAATGACTCAAGTGCAATAGAATTCACGGCGGTGTCAGACAAAGAACCACAATCGATCAGTTTAAAAGAAATTCTGGAATTGGAGAAAAGAGAGTGCACGAATGAAAGAAGTGCGGAACTTGAAAACAGTTCACATATGCGTAAAGAGGGAGCAACAAACAATGTTGCATCGCATGAACAATCTCAGTCTCGTTTAAGGAAAGGTGAAGACTTTGCTTCAGTAGAAGATGCCTGTAGTGAGCGTAAAACTTATTCTTCATTAGCAACAGGATCTAAAGAAAGGAAAGTTCAGGAAACTTGTCAACCACAATCTTCAGCCGATGATCACTCAAATAATCATATGGACCATTCACAAGTGCCCTCAGGAAGCCTTCCGAATGCATCATCCCAGGATGTTGCAGAGGAAGACGGGACGAGGAAGAGGGTCATTGGATCACCATCTGCACCAGCAGCTAAGAGACAGAGGACTGTGCAAGATCAACACTCAGGAAAGGAAGATGGCAATGTAGATGAAATGGGAGATGGACAAGATAAAGAGGAGAAATCTCCAAAGAAAGTGAAGAAGAAGAAAGTATCCGCTGCTCCAAGGTAAATAATTACATATTCAAGCCTCCACACTAACTTGTTTCTGTACTGGCCCATTCTGGCAAGTTAAGAAGTAAAATCATACATTTTTACAATTTACTTGCCCTAAAATGCAATTTACTTGCCCTCTTTACTTCTAGATGAAATTAACACGTATGAAATTACATTGTTCTCTCGTTTTGAATCATTATTTAGTTGCCCGATCGGGCAAGCAAACTAGATAAATTATTAAATTCTTATTATATATTTTAACCTTTAACTATATATATGCGTATTTAAACATGGACATGGAAAGCATGCTTTACAAACACACTAAATTACAATTCTTACTTACTTTTGATACAGCCGTTCCAATCCCAAAATGAACGAGAACTTTGTGCGTCTGAACATGCTGACCAAGAGCTACCGGAGGAAGGGGCAGGGAGGCATGAAAGGCGAGGCTTACAAGAGGATGATGTGGAAGCAGAAGACGGGGGCGGGAGGATTCAGAGGGGGCCGAGGAGGAGGAAGAGGAGGAGGTGGCAGAGGGAGAGGAGGATGGAGGGGAGGCTTCAAAGGGAGAGGAGGGAACGAAGGAACCGATAAGTGCTTCAAGTGCGGAGGGACGGGTCACTGGGCCAGTAAATGCACTGGTGAGTACTGAACTTCTGGAGATTGCTTCATAGATGAAGTGTATATTAATTATTACAAAGTTATTTAATTCAAAAGTATGTTCCAAATTGTAATTATTTGTTATACCATGTAAATACAAATATTGGTGATTAGTCCTGAATTTGATCTAGATGGCAATTTAAATAGTTTCACACATCTTAGAGATTATACTGTTCCATATAAGACCACAAACCTAATTGGCTCTTGAGTCCCATTAAATACATTCTAAGAATATAAAGTATACATGTACACTTTCTTCATGTAGGAATAGGAGGAGTGAAGAAGGCATGTAAGGCTGAGCCAGAGCCTGGAGGAGGCAGCCATGGCTGCTGCAAGCACGTAACCTCAACCATATCAGCAAATGTTTTGTTACAAATTGTGACAATATAATTGTGTAATACCATTTAATTTAATTTAATAATTGTGATAATATGATTGTTTACTACCATTTCTTGAAATAGGAATAGGAGGAGGTGTGAAGAAGGCATATGAATTGAAGTCAAGCCAGAGAATGCAGAGAGTGTGATCTGACCACTACTGACCCTAGAGGAGGCTGCCTAGGCTGCTGCTTCTGGCACCAAGCTTCAACCAGATCAGCAAATGTTATGTTACAAATTGTGATAATATAATTGTGTAATACCATTTATTGATACATGTAGGAATTGGAGGAGGACCGAAGAAGGCTTGTGAGGTCGAGTCAGAGGACCCAGAGAGCGTGATGGGACCGCTTCCGACCCTAGAGGAGGCCGCTCTGGCCGCTAGAGGCACCAAACCTGAACCAGATCAGTAAATGTTATGTTACAAATTGTGATAATATAATTGTGTAATACCATTTATTGATACATGTAGGAATTGGAGGAGGACCGAAGAAGGCGTGTGAGGCCGAGTCAGAGGACCCAGAGAGCGTGATGGGACCGCTACCAACCCTAGAGGAGGCCGCTATGGCCGCTAGAGGCACCAAACCTCAACCAGGTCAGTAGGCGACGCACACTGGTGTGTCGTATCAAGATGGCAGGGGTGTCGATCCTGGGGGGGCAGGGGGGGCGGTCGCCCCCCCCAATGAAAATATTGGGGGGGCGAACATATCATTTCGCCCCCCCAATAATTCCGAAAATGAGGAAGAAAAAAATCGAGTGATATAATGCCAAATAGGGGAAAGACACATTTATCAATAATTAATCTTCAAAATAGCCATTTTTTAGTTTGAAAAGGACTGTAAATCTCTTTTTTGCCGCGCGCTTCGCGCGCATACAGTTTCTCATATTGCAAGTTTCATTTGGGTTGCGGGAACTCACCTTTTGAAATGTGTTGGGCAGCATAATTTCTCAAACGCACACCTCAAACGAAGTTTATTAAACCCTCATCTATAGATAGCACACCGTCACAGAAAATAAAATAAGCTCGGTACATTTGCGCTGAACGCAAATCAAATTGGAATATCATGTCCCCCCACATTTGAAAAAGGAGCAGATTGTCCCCCTCCCTTTGTCATTATGTATGTTTGGTTGGTTCCATACCTATATACTTCATAATATTACGTGAAATTTCTGTCTCGGGTGTGCACCAAATCGCACAATTTCACGCCCAAAAATACAAAAGCTCCCTACTGTGGGAGGGGGACACCCCCTCCCACACCCTCCCCCGCTCGGTCGCTTCGCTTCCTCGCAATGTCTCCCCTACACTTTTGAGAAATTGTTGACGTCCTTGCTTAGTTTCATGGGAGCCCAATGCCCTAGACTATATCGATGGCTCTATAGTATACATGATCACGTGGATCCATCTCATGCAAGGCTCAGTCTTTTCCTCGCTATGCCCTTTAAAAATACGTTATCAGTAGGTTCACTATTTTATACAATTTTAACACCCATGCTAGGAGCAAATGTCTGAAATCTAAAAGCTTCCGGGGGCTCTGCCCCCTGGACCCCCATTATTGTCCCCAAATGGGGGTGCCCCCCAAAGTCAGGTCTTCGAGCCATCAAGACACTTTCAATTAGCGCATAATAAAACTTCCGGGCATGCCAATGTGGGGCTTTTAGCTCGCTCAGTGGTCACTCTGGACAATTTTTCAAATTTCGCCCCCCCAATCTCAAAAACGGATCGACACCCCTGCAAGATGGTTTAGTCTTATACCCTCCACACACTACGCAATTAAAATCTAATCCGACGAACAACTGGGAAACTGATATAAAGTGGGACAAGCATATTGAGACCATGTAGTATAATTCAGATCTTTGATTTTTCTTTTGATCTCCTAGTGAACAGGAACAAGAGATTGTTAATTAAAGGGAACCACTACGCAAAAACAACACAGGCTTCTATGGGTTGGTATCATTGTTTGATATTAAATGTATGTATAACACTTTGCAAAGGGTTCTGTAAATTATTATCAATGTAATTAATCACCCAAACTTGCGGAACCAAAAGGGCATTTGGTTCTGTAAACGCTAAACGTTTGCAAGTGTGTGCCAATTCTACAAACGCATACGTTTGGAGACAATACAATTTGGAATCAATGTCTCTCTCATGGCAATTCCATTACTTTATCTACTGTTAATCCAACTTTTACATAAAGACTATTTCGATATTATTTATTTTTATATTGTTATTTGACAAATGTTTGATTGTTTAACTTAATGTTACAGGAAGCCAGACTGAAGAGGGCAGAGGTGACCACTTTGAACCCCTGAGTGTTGCCACACCCATCTACGAGACCTCGATAGCTCCCCTGTCCATCCAGCCTCTCTACCAACCTACCCCACAAGGCATCCCTGATGGTAAGTTCACTCTGTAGCATCAATGCACAGACCTGACTAGTACCGTGGTGGAAAGATTTGCCATTTGCAATGCTAGAAATTAACCTTTTTGCCTTGTGGCCCAGTCGGGCAAGTAAAAACAACATTGTTCAACTTCGAGTGGCCCGGAACCTAAATCTGGTGGCCCCATACAAAGAAAAACATAACAATTTCTGTTAAATTTGATTGCCCGAACGGGCCAGTAGAATTTAGGATCAATGAAATTTGGTGGCCCGGAGCTAATTGTTAGTGGCCCCGGGCCAGCGCGGGCCTAGATGCTAATTTTGAGCATTGCCATTTGCAACTGACCTTCTTTGGCCAAAACTGTTTTGGATGTAACTATACTAGTTCATATTGAAGGAGAAAATATTGATAAATCCATGCAGAAAATTTGGCTTGAACTCTTCCTGAACTATTCCTTCAATTTAGGAAAAGAAATCATTATTGTATGCATGTGTCTATATAATGAATGAATGAATAAGTGATGGACACTACAAACCTTCTGTAAATGAACTTGAATTTTTAACTCGCCCTACAGTATGAAAAATACCAAAAAATGATAAAATATAAATGTTTTGTTCTATTTTATTTGCAGCCACACCAGATGCAGTGCATGATGCCCTGAGGAGGATGGGTTATGAGACGTTCAGACCCGGTCAGGAGGGAGCTATCATGAGGATCCTATCAGGTAAACATACTCCACCAACCGACCAACCATACATTTTGTTTGTGTAATTGATGATTATGTATTTGTGTCCCTAGGCTTGTCAACGCTAGTGGTGTTGTCCACAGGAGCAGGCAAGTCCCTGTGATACCAGCTGCCTGCCTACATGTACAGCCAGCGCAGCCCTGCAATGTGCCCCGCTAACTCCCATATATAGAATGAGACATGTAAGACTGGGGGAAAATCACTGAAAAACCTTCAAAAATATTTACAAATTTCCCTTGTACCCCTAGGTTTGTCAACGCTAGTTGTGTTGTCTACTGGAGCAGGCAAGTCCCTGTGCTACCAGCTTCCTGCCTACATGTACAGCCAGCGCAGCCCTGCCATCTGCCTGGTCGTCTCCCCTCTCGTCTCCCTGATGGAGGACCAGGTGCTAGGGCTCCCTAGCTTCCTCAAAGGGGCCAGGCTCCACAGTCACATGTCCAAGACGCAGCGAGACAAAGTAAGTGTTGATTAATACTGTAATACAGCGGAACCTCGTTATAACGAGCATGTTGGGCCCATCAGATTTGCCTCGACTTATCATGTATCATATAAGGCAGGCAGAGCAATCGATAACAAATATATGACTTGTAAATTTGTATGAAATGTGATGAAATCAATAAATGCCGAGAAGGTGAAAGAAAAAAAAAATAAGGCAGGGCTAAATACTGGCGCTTGTCCTATTGCCAGGGTAAGTACAATTTTATAAATGGTCGAGTTTGGTTGCCAGATAAGTCAACTAACATTTCTGTTCAACAACGAGAGAAAGCTATTATTTTATTTTAACGGGCGATTTTTTTGAGTAGATCTTTTTTTAGTAATAGTAGTAGAAATAGTAGTATTTTTCTTCATCATTATTTATTATACTTTGCTTCCCCCACACAGGTCCATGCAGAGATTGCAGCAAGGAAGGTGCAGATATTACTGGTGTCCCCCGAGGCGGTGGTAGGAGGGGGCACAAACTGCCCCTCCCATTCACCAATTACACACTCCTATACACATACAATCTGTAATAGGTCTCCACAAACGCATGAGACTGCCATCATTATATCATACTCTCTTCTATTGACGCTATCAATGTGCCTTTGATTGCTACCCCCACCCAGGTGCATGCAGAGATAGCAGCAGGGAAGGTGCAGATATTATTGGTGTCCCCAGAGGCGGTGGTAGGAGGGGGCACAAACTGCCTCCCCCACTCCTCCAAGATGCCCCCCATCGCCTTTGCCTGCGTGGACGAGGCTCACTGCATCTCGGAGTGGAGCCACAACTTCAGGCCCTCGTACCTCATGCTCTGCAAGGTACAGTGTCACAGTTTTCGATCCCATGATCCCTAGCACATTGTTCCATGTTGATTTCATTTAACGCTCTAGATCTGTGTTATTTTTTAGCATCTGACCAATGATCAAGCATAGAGAGTTTTTAGGAAGACCTGTGATAGCTCTGTCGGTAGAGCATTGAAATGGTAATCCATGGGTAGTAGGTTTGAATTAATTGATGATCGGATCGGTTGATCGGATCGGCAAAATTTTATCGATGATAGAAATCGGATCGGATCGGATCGGATACAAAATAAATAAATTAAAAAAAAAAATTTTTAATCGTTTTTTTTTCTTTGGAAAATGATCCCAAAAAACATATTTTGGGAAAATAAATGAATACCAAAGCAACATATATCCATATGAATAAGCCCAAGGTAATCTTGTATGGGTATGCTCTCATTTCAAACTGATTACCTCTCCTTTTACAAAATTACTCGCGGCGATTCTGAACATGTGCTAAAAGGTTACGCCAAATTAAAGAAAAACGATTATTTAAAAAAAAAAAAAAATTAAATTTATTTTGTTTGCCGATCCGATCTTCCGATTTTTTCTGCATGATCGGAAATCGGCAAAAACGGTCCGATCATGTATGATCGGATCGTGATCGGCATGCCGATCCGATGATCGGTTACAGCGTTAGTTTGAATGCAATCACAGTCAACTTTCCTGTACTCTCAAATTAAGGATTAAATTCGAAACTAGTCAGTTTCCCATAATTGTATAAGTTTTAACTGAACAATTCAAACTAACTATTAATGATCATCATTGCATGTTTGGGATTTTGTTAGTTAAAAACCCAAGAGATGAAGTGGTAAAAAAGTGTTGACAAATAAATTGAATGAAACTAAAGACACGAGAGACACGAAAGAGTTTGTTGACAAATATTGACCTGTTACCTTCAAGATTTTGGAATCCCCATAGAGTTAATACAGGACCGACCAGTTTCAGTTGAGAAAGTGCACAAGATAATAGAGTGGTGAAGTGTGATGTCATAAATGATGTCATAAACATTTCTTTTAGAATTTTCAAATTTGGACTTCATTTTCAGAAAGAGCATAACAAATAATGTCCAAATACCGAAAATCATAGGAATAGGTTTCATATTAGCTGAGATATGCCCATCCGAATGATTTTTTTTGTCAATAGGCAATAGTGTTATATTGCACTTGTTCATAAATTTATGAACCAGTGCACTATAACACTGATTGCCCATTGAGGTAAAATTCATTCGGATGAGCATATCTCAGCCAATACGTAACCTATACCTTTTATTTTCAGTATTTGGACATTATTTGTTATGCTCTTTCTGAAAATGAAGTCCAAATTAGAAAATTCTAAAAAAGTGTTTTTATGACGTCATGGCTTCTGTACTCTATTGTGCAGGTTTGAAATGTGCCCAGATGACCAGGGTTAAAGGGTACCACCGCCCTACAATAATATTCGTATAAATGAAAGGTAATATCTTTAATAATAATAATAATAATAATAATAGTCGTTTCTTATATGGCGCAATCTTACAATTAAGTCTCAGTGCGCATACATGAAAGAGAGAGAGAAATAGAAGCGTATTTAAGCAAAGATAAAATAGTAAAAACTTACAATTCATTAACAAACAAAAAAGCCTTTAAATTGGCTCGAAATTGATGCTCTGTTTCAGATTGTCTAATATGGTAAGGAAGTTTGTTCCAGAGCATAGGTGCAGCAAACTGGAAAGACCGCTGACCGTATGTCTTAGTTTTAACAGAATACTGAACTAAAAGATTCTTTGAACTTGATCGAAGGACTCTAGACGATTTATACAAACTAATAAGTTCTTGAATATAATCAGGTGAATTTCCATGTATACATTTGAACGTAATGACTAAAATCTTAAACATAATTCGTTTATTTACAGGTAACCAATGTAAATTATACAAAACTGGACTTATGGATTCACATCTTTTAGTACGTGTTATCAAGCGAGCAGCAGAATTTTGTATGTGTTGTACTTTACTTAATAACACTTCAGGTAGACCAAATAAAATACTATTACAATTATCAATATGACTTAAAACAAAAGCATGGACAAGTCTTTCAGTTGTGCTTTTATCCAAATACTGTCTAATCTTTCCAAGCTTATACAAACCAAATGATGCTTTTTTACAAATATTTTTTACATGATTTACTAATGACAAATTCTCATCAAATAAAACACCCAAGTTTCTAACACACTTTGCGGGTTGCAGTGAACTCTGATTAAACACAACAGGTGGTATTATATTCTTTAGTCTAAATCGAGATGACATATGAAGGAATTCAGTTTTCTCTGCATTCAGCCTTAACAAATTACTTGATGACCACAATTTGATATCCACTAAACATGACTCTAATTGAGGAATAATTAATGGTAGGTCTGAATGTTTAAGTGTATAAAGCTGGGTATCATCAGCATAAACTACATAACCAAAACCATAACTCTGCAAAATGTTCTCCAAGGGGGATGAATACAAAGTAAACAGTATTGGACCCATCACAGATCCTTGTGGGACTCCCTGGTTTATAATACGTTGGCTTGAAACCTCATCTTTGATTACTACATGTTGATATCTATTTGTAACATAAGTATGTAGCCAATTTAATGAACTACTGTTGAATCCAAAGTTATATTGTAGTCTTTGAAGTAGTGTATCGTGGCTGATAGAGTCAAAAGCAGCGGAGTAGTCCAGCAACAATAACAATGCCTCTTGTCCTTGATCGAGGCTCAAAAGAAGGTCATTGTGAACTCGTAGTAGTCCATCCATCAACAAGTTCACAAAAAAAAAAAAAAAACAATTGGAAAACGCATCACCATTCTAAAGCATGCGTTCATGGGTCTGCATGTACAAAGACTACTTTGTCCAGAGCGAATGAATCCATACCTGCCAACCAGTCCGATTTTGCCGTATTTCATCAGATTTTTTCCTCAAAAAAGGGTGAAAAATCGGACTAGTACGATTTTTAAGTCAGAAAAAAGGACATATATGTCTTTATCATTGAAGTATTGCTCATTCAGTGTGGTCAAATGTTAAAAAATAAGGCTAAGATAGCACAAGAGAGCATCTAGAACCCTAGAGCTGGACCCCGGCCGCAAAGGACTTCTCGCTCGTGATGTGCGCTTCGCGCATGTGATGCGCGCTTCGCGCACGTGATGCGCGCTTCGAACTCGCGATGTGCGCTTTGCTTTACATGAGAGTAAGATTTTTTATTTTCAAATGTTGGCAGGTATGTGAATCGTCCGGGATTCTATTGTCTCCAAACGTACGCGTGAATAGCATTGGCGCACTTGCAAATGTTTGGCCCATACGGAACCACAAAATATGGTTCCGTAAGTGGTGGTAATTAATTGCTTTGTTTATGAATTACACAACCCTTTGCAAAATGTTGGGTATCTATTTGATATCACAAAACGGTACCAAAACAGTGTTGTTCTTTGCCTGGTGGTCCCCTTTAATAATGACAATTGTGCGCCACAAGTGTCTATAGACAGATGTGCGTGCATTATAAATATATAGTCATTAATATTATTTCCCATTTGAAATGGGTTAACAGAGATGTATGTCGGCGTATAAAATGTAGAAAGTTAATTTTCTTTGTATTTTTGATTGGTAGGTGTTGAAGGAGAGACTTGGTGTGCGGTGCATCCTTGCGCTGACTGCCACAGCCACCAAGACCACGTCAGAAAGTGTGGCCCATCACCTGGGCATCGCAGGCCAGCCAGGAGCCGTCATTACGGGATGCTCGGTCCCTAACAACCTACTACTGTCGGTCTCGAAGGACCTCGACCGGGAAAGGGTAATGCCACATTGATTTGATTTGATTTTGTGTTCGGTGTATGCTTGTGCTGACTGCCACAGCCACCAAGACCACATCAGAAAGTGTGGCCCATCACCTGGGCATCGCAGGCCAGCCGGGAGCCGTCATTACGGGATGCTCGGTCCCTAACAACCTACTGCTGTCCGTCTCCAAGGACCTTGACCGGGAAAGGGTAATGCCACATTGATTTGATTTTATATGATTTGATTTTGTGTTCGGTGTATGCTTGTGCTGACTGCCACAGCCACCAAGACCACGTCAGAAAGTGTGGCCCATCACCTGGGCATCGCAGGCCAGCCAGGAGCCGTCATTACTGGATGCTCGGTCCCTAACAACCTACTACTGTCTGTCTCGAAGGACCTCGACCGGGAAAGGGTAATGCCACATTGATTTGATTTTATATGATTTGATTTGATTTTGTGTTCGGTGTATGCTTGTGCTGACTACCACAGCCACCAAGACCACGTCAGACAGTGTGGCCCATCACCTGGGCATCGCAGGCCAGCCAGGAGCCGTCATTACGGGATGCTCGGTCCCTAGCAACCTACTGCTGTCTGTCTCCAAGGACCTTGACCGGGAAAGGGTAATGCCACATTGATTTGAATTGATTTGATTTTGTGTGCGTTGTATGTTTGCGCTGAATGCCACAGCCACCAAGACCGCCTCAGACAGTGTGGCTCATCACCTGGGCATCGCAGGCCAGCCGGGAGCCGTCATTAGGGGATGCAAGGACCTCGATCGTGAAAGGGTAATGCCGAATTGATTTTATTTTAGTTAATTTTTTATTAAATTAAATTTGATTACTAGCCTAGGGTGACTGAAGTCTGATTGTGCACTGCATCTGACGAGGGTAGACTAGGAGAGAAGTAAGCTGTTCTTCACCCATCCTCTCATAACTATTATCTTAGCTCATGGTTTCTTGTTCATTACAATACACCCAGGCACTGATTGAGCTGTTGAAGGGGGAGAGGTTCGGACGGCTCAAGTCTGTGATCGTTTACTGCATCCGGCGTGATGAGACGGGGAGAGTTGTATATTATAAGCTGTGAATAACCCATTTTGTCGCCTCTTATTTCTAAGTTAATTGTATCTTGTTGTTTCTTACAGGCACTTATTGATCTGTTGAAGGGAGAAAGGTTCCGACGACTCAAGTCAGTGATCGTTTACTGCATCCGGCGTGATGAGACGGAGAGAGTAGCATCCCTCATCAGAACGTGTCTCCAGATGGAGCCGTGGTCGGATGACGAGGAGGAGGAGGAGGGGAAGGAGGATGGTGATGGTCCGGGAGATGATGGGAAAGATGCCAAGACAAAGAAGGATGAGAAGGCTTCCAAGAAGGCTGGATACAAGAAGATGATGAAAAGACAGAGATCAAAGAAAAAATGTGAGTCTGGAAACAGTTATTCATACATTTATAGGCTTTCCTTTCATATTTCTATAGATATTTGAATATATTGTAGTTTAATTATTTGTCTTTGTTTATTATATTACATTTGTATATTTTACTGAACTCCATATATAAATTGCAGTTTAATTGTTGGTTTTTGTATTTTCTATTGCCATTCTTTGTCAGTTTGTTGTTATTTTTTCATCTGTATGCTTTCATGTTGATTTACCTTATTATATTTTATTGAATCGAGACTAAAAATTTTTTCAATTTCAAATATAATGTCAATTTCAATGTCAATTATAATATCAATTTTAATTTCAATTTTTACTTCAAGTCAATTTCAATGTCAATTTCAATTTCAACCTACAGTCAAACTGGAAGCCAATAGCTGTGAGGCCTACCACGCGGGCAAGTCACCTTCAGAGCGTCGTAGAGTCCAGAACGCTTTCATGTCGGGCAATCTGCGCGTCGTGGTTGCCACGGTAGCGTTCGGGATGGGACTGGACAAGGCAGACGTGAGATCGGTGATCCACTTCAACATGCCACGGACCTTTGAGAGCTTCGTGCAGGAGATTGGCAGGGCAGGGAGGGATGGGCTCCCCGCGCACTGTCACATCTTCCTGGATGAAACCGTAAGTTTAAAGTGATCCATTAACTTTCTATTTTCCCTAAAAGTAATATTTGAGACTTCAATCATATACATATAATCATATTGCCTTGTACAATTCATGAGATTGAAATGTGAGATTTTCATAGAAAAAGAATAGTGTTTACCTTGTGAAAGCAGAGAAAATCAAAATCATGAGCGTTCGTGTGAAGTATCCGAGTTCAGATGCTATGAACGATTGAGTATCTGATTCAGATACTCTTGATGACTAAAATTGAAAGCGTTCATAGACGCATTCAAATCCAATCTTAAATATCTCCATAATTAGGGAGACATTTGACAAATCAAAACACATTTTATTCTTTGTTTCCATAAGCCAAACACCAAGGTACAAGAGAAGTGTGAAAGTTCCCCATGAATTTGGTTGAATTTAACATTTAGTTAACAGATCATTTTTATATGTTGTTATTATTCACCCCATTATAAGCCATGTGATTAGTCAAAGTATTAATTTCTTCAAGGCTCCCAAACTTTAAACATGATTATCTCACAAGTACAAACAGTGATTTAGCCCCCTCTACTGTCTCAACTAACAACATTTATTTTGTTTAATAATACTTTTTTATTTTTTTCCTCTGAAGAAGATTCTGCTAGGATCAAAAAATTTAGGCCCTATATTGACTCTCTCTTTTATTACACAGACGTTATTATAGTAGATAACAGTTTTTCAGCAGTATTTTGCATCATTAACTAATAATTTTATCAATACTTTCTTAATTGATAATATTTTATTTGTAAAATACAGGGCAGTGATGTGTGGGAGCTGAGGAGACACACACATGGCAACTACGTGGACCGATTCACCGTCAAGAGACTGATCAGGAAGATCTTCAAGCCCTGCAAATGCAACCAGATTCACAATCTAAACCCTGTAAGTATAGAGGGATGCATTGGATGGATGGATGGATGGATGGATGGATGGATGGATGGATGCATGGATGCATGGATTGATGTAGATGTGTGGATGAGTGGATGAATTAATTCATTAATGCAACCAGATTCACAATCTCAACTCTGTAAGCATGGAGGGATGGATGAATACATTGATGGATGGATGGATGGATGAACGAATGGATGAATGAAGTATTAATGTTTCACCATCAAGAGACTGATCAGGAAGATCTTCAAGCCCTGCAAATGCAACCAGATTCACAACCTCAGCCCTGTAAGTATAGAGGGATGCATTGAATAGATGGATGGAGGAGTGGGTGGATAGATGTAGGTGTGTGGATGGGTGGATGAATTAATTGATTAATGCAGCCAAATTCACAATCTCAACTCTGTAAGCATGGAGGATAGATGAATTAATGGATGGATGGATGGATGAACGGACAGATGGATGAAGCAAGGAATCAATTTTGGGGAGAGTTAGACAATATATGTTATTTAAAAAGTCAAACCATTTAACTGTATGACATATGCTTGGCACTTTCCACTACTGTGGCACTGTTGGTTCTATTGTGTTGATTGTTATAGAGAGCAAGCAGTAAAAGTATTACAAAAATAATCAGTGAAATTCAATGTCAAAGTATCCAGAAGGTATTTTCCAATAGTTATTTTAGTGAGGACTAAATTGATTTGCTCCCTTCTTCGTCTTTTTCCTTATTCCAGGATGACGATACAGTGGATGATTATGAGGAGAGAGTTAAGAGTGTCTGTCCTGGTCACTGGGCCTCCATGATCGTGGAAGAAACCGTGCAAGAATTCGACATCAAAGAAGAAGGTAAAACAAAAAACTTGACATTAAGAAAGAGGGTAAAACAGAAATGCCCTCTTTTATAGATAGTTCTCATTCGTATGTCAAGCACACAGTGCCATCTTGTAAATGCCTTGCACACGGAACGGTTTCTTCATGATCGTCGAAGAGAGCGTTCTAGAATTCGACATCAAAGAAGAAGGTAAAACAAAAAATGCCCTATTTTAAAGGTGCCATCTTACAAATGCCTTGTGCACGGAGCAAAATACACTGGCTGTGTGTTGTGTAGTGCGAACATCTACAGTAGAACCTTGGTGTAGCATTTTGAACAGAGCCCTCTACATCCCCCTACATGACAATCTTTAATACGTTACAATATGCAAAGTTATTTTTTAAGTGCTATGGTACTAGATTTTGCACCAACTGAAAGTGTTGACACGTCACACCACCTGCACCCTCAACTTCTATGGGTCTTTGACGACGGGGAAAGGTGAAAAAATAGCAACAAAGAATACACATGTGATATATTATACAAAGACAAATAATTATACTATAACTGTAACCATTGTTCTCCAAAGGTCTTGCTACCCCTCCTGTGTTACCTCGAGCTGCACCCCTCTCGGTGGGTGCTGACACACCCCCACACCTACACCACCTGCACCCCCAACTTCTATGTGGGTCCCCAGGAGCAGCATCATTGTCAACATCATCATCATAATTATCATCATCTCATTATTATAATTATTTTTATCATATTTACTTGTTGTTTAAAGGACTTGCTACTCTCCTGTGTTACCTGGAGCTGCACCCCTCCCGCTGGGTGCTGAAACACCCCCACACCTACACCACCTGAACACTCAACTTCTATGGGGGTCCCCTTTATCATCATCATCGTCATCATCATCATCATCATTATTATAATTATTCTTATTATCTTATTTACTTTATAACCATTGTTCTCTAAAGGTCTTGCTACCCTCCTGTGTTACCTCGAGCTACACCCCTCCCGCTGGGTGTTGACACGCCCCCACACCTACACCACCTGCACCCTCAACTTCTATGGGGGTCCCCGGGAGCAGCATGCCTGTGCCCTCAAGAGCCCGGCCCTGGCGGCCGCCCTGGCCAGGGACCGCATCGGAGCTGGACGGAAGAAGGTACGTACTCTTGTTAATGTAACGGTCAAACATGTCAGTAAAAACTGCCCAAGGAATACAAAAGGTTGTCTTTAAAAATAGGTTCATGTACACGCAATAAGAATATTGGCCATTGTAGACAGGTGACCGCTATAGACAGGTTCAGTAACATTGTTTTCTCTTCCTGTGCTCCCAAGAGCCTCGCCCTGGTAGCCGCCCAGGCCAGGGACCGCATTGGGGCTGGTAGGAAGAAGGAACGTGTTCTTGTTAACCCTTTTACCATGGGCTGGGACTAGACCTGGCCCTAGTCAGGAGAGAACTAAGACTAATGCTTAAATTCATCGTTGTTGGTTTATGAAAGCTAGACGTGAGGACACTGACTGAACATATCTGACGTTTGCTGCGATGGAGCTGGCCATTGCCATGGTCTAGGACCAAGATCTGGTTCGGTTAAGAGAGTACTAAGATTAATGCTTTTATGTCGTGGTTGTTTATCAAATCTGGAAAAGTGGACACTGAGTTGACATGTCTGACGTTTGATTTGGTGGACCTGGCCAGTGCCATGGGCTGGGACCTGGACCTGGTCCGGTAAAGAGAGAACTAAGACTAATGCTTTTATGTCATTGTTGTTGCTTTTATCAAGGCTGGGAAAGCGGACACTGAGCGTACATGTCTGACGTTTGATGTGGTGGACCTGGCCAGTGCCATGGGCTGGGACGTGGCCCCAGTGAAGAGAGAAATAAGACAGCTACAGTGGAAACACGACAAGATCAAAGGTACATAGTCCACTGGGAAACACTTAAACCGTTCCCTTCAAGATTCTGATATCCTCTTAGACTCTGTATTATAGCCCACAAGATACCACCAGGCAACGGGTTAAAAGGGTACAATGATCAGAATTGTACTTTATTCTTTGTGTTAATTGATGTCTTACGACTACTAAAGGGATCCAGTGACATTGTAAAAATCGACAAAACTTGCTTAGAACTCTAGCATTTCTCAAATACCTTGCCTTTGTATTATTAATAGAAGCATGGAGCTGGTTTTGGTTTTCGGAATTTTCATTATTTCATAAAGATATACATGATTCAGGTGTTGAATGAGTTTGCAAATATCACTTCGCATATTCTCTAATTACTCGGTCATATGACATTCTTTTACCATGGAACACATCACAAAAATACACATTTTATCAACCCATTGTTAGTTTTTGCATATGTCAAAAAAGGTCAGTAAATTATATTTGATCTATGAACAAGAAATTATCTTTGATCTATGAACAAGATATTATTTTTGATCTATGAACAAGAAATGATGTTTGATCTATGAACAGGCTATGTGAGGACAGGAGTCATGGTAGAGTTCACAGACGTGGCATTCTCCTATCGTTGCCGTGGTAACCTGAGTGACTCCGAGGTGGACAGCGTGGTGGAATTCCTGCATGGTCGGGTGGAGGGGCTGCAGAAGAGGGAGCTGGGCCAACTCAACTCTATCTACTCAGCGCTGGAGGGGTGAGATTCTGTTATTATTATTATTTTTATTTATTCGGCCAAAATTCAAAACGGTTACAGAGTATACATGAGTTACAAAATGCAAAATACAAACAATACAAAATCAATAATGAAAGAAGAAAGTGAATGAAAGGGAGAAAAAGGGAGATCTTTTGTTCTTAACCTGTTCACTTCGGGGACCGAGAATTCTCGGATCCGAGCAAGGGCTATTATAATTGCATAAAGATACATTTATTCGTCTTTTAAATACAATATAAACTACCTGTATAGAAACGTTGAACACTTGGCTACATGTATCTCATTTTTTTCCGTCTCTAGTTGCGTGATTATTGTTTTATTACAATTTTAGCATGGAAATGCACGATTCCTCTTTCAGGATATTCGTATACCAACACATGCAAGCCATTTGATGGTATTTTCATAGATTTTCCACTTCGCCGAGCCTATATCATGTATATCAATCGCCTCTATTGTGTGTACTGCTTGACCAGTGAACTCACGCTAGGTCGAATAGAAGCGAATACAATGCCATGGTCAGCCAGATATCGATCGGTTCTTTTGTGCGCACCCAATGTGGTAACTTTACCGGTCCATAAAATAATCTTGTATATAGCCATTAAAGTATTATATTAAATGGCGAGGTAAACGGGTTAAAGGGGACCACCACGCAATTAATAAAACAGGCTTATATGATTAGGTACCGTTGTTTCATATTAAAAATATATCCCAAACTTTGCAACGGGTTGTGTGATTCATAAATGATACAATTAATCACCAAACCTTACGGAATAAACAGGGCCTCATGGTTCCGTATGCACCAAACGTCTGCCAATTCTATACAGGCATACGTTTGGAGATGATGAATGTTATCCCTTTGTCCGTTGTCCAGTGCGTCAAAGAGGACATACGCAGTGTTGAGATGAGGTTGACCATGGGCTGAATGAGCAGCTCTGTCAGCAGCTAGTCAGCTACTTTGAGGAGGAACTGGACGACACAGTATTTTTATCATTAATATTATTTTGAATAATTATTTTTTTTAATATATATTATTTTTTATTATTATTTGTATTCATTTTATTAATATTATTTTTTTTAATTATCATTATTATTATAATTTTTTTAAATTATCATTTTTATTATCATTTTTATTCTTATTATTATTATCTATTATCCAGTGCGTCCAAGAGGACATACGCAGAGTGCTGTGATGATGTTGACACTGGTCTGAGTGACCAGCTCCGACAGCAGCTAGTCAGCTACTTTGTGGATGAGCTGGACCTCACAAAGGCAGCAGACAAGGTCAGAGAACATTTCAATAGATTAAACTTAGAGCCCTTTCACACGTCTGCCAAGTCATGATTGCAATCACGATTGGAATCATTTTTTACTCCAATCACATATTTTTGACCGTGTGAAAGCAAACTAGAATCACGAACTGCGAAACTGGAATCGTGGTCCGGAGGTGTTTTCTAATCAGGATTCACTCAAATCACAGTGCGAATCTCTATTGTGAACGATTTGAGGCGGAGCTTATGTGACCTTACATGCACTTCCGCCGAATAAACAGGGCGCTCTTCGCTTCGAGTGCAGTCATGCAGTGTAGTACTAGTGCTCTCCTTGTTTGATTGACAGGTACATCTCCAGAATCGTGATTGTAATCACAGTCTGCATGAAGTCTTTTTCGTCGTGTGAAAGCAAGGCAACAGAATCACCGTGATTGTAAACATGATTCCAATCGTGATTGCAATCATGACTTGGCAGACGTGTGAAAGGGCTCTTACTTTCCCCTTTTTAAGCTTTGCTTGCCCTCCCTTTTTGTTCTTGTTCCCTCTAGCCAGGGCTCCACACGTACATTTTTTGTTAGTGGCCTGGTCGGGCCAGTGAAATAATTTCTTCCCCTTTTCCGGTGGCCCGAAAATGATATTTCATGAGTAAACTTTTTACTTTTCAAAATATCACTCTTTCCTGATCAAACATGTGATGATAGAAGAAGTATGACATGGAAGAAAACAAGATTTTCAATTTGTCAATGTTGGGTTAAAAAATCTGCTTGCCGGATCGGGCCACCAAAGTATGACTTATATACATTTTTGCTGGTCCGAAGTGCAATTTCACTGGCCCCGGGCCAGCGGGCCAGCGGGCCAGTGCGAGTGTCGAGACATTTGATTACATTAATCTTTTTAAAGGGATTTAGTAACATTGTCCAAATCCAAAACAAAATATATAAATTTTCCCAAATTTTTAAGTGATCTTGTTTCAACCAACATAATTATATTCCTAAATTGAATCTCCCCTGTACAGAATGTTCCCATTGATGAGGGGCGTATCCGCATGACGATCCGACAGTTCATCAGCGTGAACCATGACCGGACGTTCAGCGGCCGAGCAGTGGCCAGGATCCTGCAGGGCATTGCCAGCCCCTGCTTCCCCGCACAGGTCTGGGGTAGGGACAGGAGGTTCTGGAGATGCCTCTTGGAAGCGGACTTCAGGACTCTGATCAAGATCGGCAACGAGGAGGTGATGAGGATGAGGTGATAGATCAGCATAAAACATGACCAGACATTTTAGCTAGGATCCTGCAGGGCATAGCTAGCCCCTGGTTCCCTGCTTAGGTCTGGGGCATGGACAGGAGTTTCTGGAGATGTCTTCTTGAGGCGGACTTCAGAACTCTGATCAAGATTGCCAACGAGGAGGTGATGTGAATGAGGTGATAGATCAGAGGTGACACATACAAGAGAGAAATTAATGATGTGACCATAAATAAAATTTAAAAAACTAAAAAGAAATTAAATGCCATTTATTTATGTTTAAGTTAACTGTAAACTTGCCCGCACAGATGAAAACAGAAGACACAAGATGCATGAATTGTAAGAAGTGATCTGCAAAGGGAACAATCTATAGCTGATATTTTGATGTTGATGCCAGTTAGAGGTGTCGATTTCGGGAGTATTTACCTCGGGACTCGCGAAAAAAATTTGGGCGAGTCACGGGTACCCGAAATTTACCCATTTGTTGATTTCGCTATCGGCATGTCACGCCAGCTGGGAAAACATGTTCATTCAAATGATAAAAATGTGAATTTGCTGTATTTTAGAACATGATTTATTGTCATTTTTGTCACTTGAATGAACTTGATAACTCTTGCATTCAATGAGGGGACTTTTGCTTTTTTTCTTCGGGATATCGAGTATTGATTTTTGAGCCCGGGACTCGACATTTTTCGGCGGGACCCGGGTACCCGTGACTCGTCAACAGCACTAATGCCAGTGTCATTGTTGACATTTTAGAATTGTGAATGCATTGAGCTCTTACTCCATTTATAATTATGCCCCATCTCAATAGTAACAATCTCATGTGGAAAGTTTAGTCTGATATTCTGTATTAATTTGTAAATAGTGTTTTGAAAGGTATTGAAATATGAATTATGAAAGGACACATATCCCATTGTAATATGTAATTTATTATGTAAAAATTATAAAGGGACATATTCACTCTACATAGTGTTCAGCATTTAAATCTTGCTTTTGAAATTTGAATACATAATTTTTTCTTCATTTTTGTTCATCATAGTGAATCATAATTATGACCTGTATTTTTACCTGTGCAATATGACATTTGCTCCATTTTAACCAGTGTTTGACTTGTGGTTTACACTGTATGTTTCTCAATGTAGAGTACTGAAATGTGCTATTCATTGCCATGAGCAATGGTTTAAACAATGTCAGGCAAGCTAGACATGTTGTGACCTTGCGGTTGCTAAGAAAACAATGTTCCAGCTCGAACCCATTACCAAAAGGCCAAACCAAGTTAAATGTTTTTTGAACTATTATGTTATAACAATTAAGGATAAACAATAAACTATATAATTTACTACATAATGTGCAAGACGATTTATTGTTTATTTGTGACCTTACACCACAAAACGACCGTTATGTCGCTGTGGTAGGTTCTCTTCTATTAGCTAAAGTAGTCAAATTTTGTTCAAAATATGTGATTTGGGATTTTGGTATTTCCTGAATAAGCATATCGTTATCTACCTTCTGAGAAATTTTGAGCTTCGGAAAGCGTGTTAAAATATTAATTTTTCATTTAATAAATGTGATCTTATTACAGCGCTTAAATAGACACTGATTTTTTAAGCGGCCCTTTTCTCCCTTATTTGAAAAATGCTTCAGCCATATTCCATATCTTTGGCACTCATTTTGAAAGGGTTTGCTTAGTCCAAATATGACAAATTATATACCATTTTAAAGGTAACGACTTCTATTTTAATGTTATATGAAAATCAGAACAATAATTTTTCCCGACTTATTGGTCGTTTTGTGGTGTAAGGTCACATTTTATGTTTGATAGTTTGTTGAAAATGTGGACACAATAATACATAAAATTAAATTAAATGTGACATCACAACTTTGGCACTCTATATCACTGCACCCACAAGGGAACTTCAGTATGTTCTATGTAACCATAGTCATTTTCAAAAGATAATAAGTTTGCATATCCCATTCTTTATCTCTCTAATGATGTTTGATTTACTCAAATGTGTACTAAGCAGAGGCTGATAAACTTTTTCAAGTAAATTGCACACAATAAATAATATTTGAATTGAAGATAATAAAGGAACACAATGTAAAGCAAAATTGTGTGATGTGAAGTTGAAAATGTAGGAAAATTTGAACCATGAACATTTTGGTTTTCCCTTTATTCAATTTATACCATTGTATGACTTTTTGTTCATTTACTTTTCATCCAATATAAAGTTGAAAAGTAACATGTCAATTATGATCCCCTTTAAATTGATGAAAAAAATGTTTTTATCTATTCTGTGATGATCTAAAAGTGTGTAAGGTACAAACATCCTATATCAGCTCTACTTGTATTATGTTGTTATGGTTACTATTTGATATTTATGTCCCAGTCACATATACTCGAAAAGCCTCTCCGTAAGAGCCACGTATTTGCATTTTTGTGGAATGCAATGAAACAGGGCTATTATGTGGGAATTTTGTGGCTGTTCCGTGGCAATAAATGACAATACGGAACAATACGTGGCAGAACTGGGTTTTGGGGCCACTTATGGGATGACAGAGTTGATAACAAAAGCCATGTCGTGGCAGAATTTATAACATTTTGACATTTTTGCTCTGGCTTCCCATAAGAGACACGAAAACCCATTACTGCCACGTTTTGCCATGAATTAGCCATGAAATTGCCACAAAATATACATACATGTGACTGGATATTGCAAAACCCTGCACTTGTCAGTAATACATGTTTTGTAGAAATGGGTATTTTAAGTTCACATAATGTGTGTAAAAGACGGTTTGTCAAATTTAAACAAACATATATTTGCCAATTTGCCAATTTTGTTTAGATCAAAGCATCAAATGAAAGCCTGTGTTGAGGCCTTTCAAATGTATGAAAATCTATGTTTTGGTTTTTAGTACCTACAAGTGCGGGGTTTTGCTATATCTAGTCACATATATGTATATTTTCATCTTTTCAAAATTCTTTTGATCCTTCTCGTTTGCGACTCGGAGCAGAACTTTTACATATATGTACATTATATTTGTGTATGTATGTTACCTTCCTCCCTGTCCTTGCTTGACCCAGACTATGTCACTTGACTCCATTTCTGAGTGGGCTGGGTTACTTATTTATCATTCATATAAACTGCATTTCGTTTTTTATATTTGTATAGAATCTGAAAAAACAACTTTGATAAGTAGATAAGTAGGGGGAGAACATTGGAAATTGAAAATTATTTAGCACGGGCCAAACAAGACAGCCAGACATGAAGCTACTCAAAGGCCCAGGTTTAAAGGGAACCACCACGCAAGGAAGAATATTCTTAGAAAATGAAAGGTAATTGTTTTAGTAGTCCATTCCACCATCAAGTTTAGAAAAATAGGTTTCCAGACAAATTATATAATTTGAAAATTCATCATCATACTAAAGTATGTGTTCATGGGTCTGCAGAAGAAGACTAGTCTATTGTATAGGATGTATGCATCTTCTGTGGTTCCATTGTCTCCAAACGTATATATGTGTATAGAATTGGCGTGCTCGCAAACGTTTGGCGCTTATGGAACCAAAGGCCCTGTTGGTTCCATAAGTTTTGGTGATTAATTGCATTGTTTAAAATTACACAACCCATTGCAAAGTGATGGACATCTATTTAATATCTAACTATAGCTCCAAATCTGATAAGACTGTTGTTCTTTGTGTGGTGGTCCCCTTTAATGCTTTTACAAGTTATGTTTATGGCATCGCGTGCAAGAGATATTTGCACAACCTAATATGCTCTGCGATACTGACATAGATGCTGATAAGACTACTTGAAGAGTTTGGAGGAAGTTTTTGATGTCTAACCCCGGCCATAAAATAATGAATTTATCTGTTGACATGTCGATTAAGATTTCAGCTAATGTGTGTGTAGTTAGTTATAAAAAGAAAGTAAACTACACAATGGCCATTTTAAACAAGTGTTTGATCACATGCATGTATTCATGCTCATTGATTGCATACAAATGAAATTTGAAATTTGTATACCCGTGGATTTTGACAATGTTACGAGATCCCTAAAGATTATCATGCATGAGGATGTACAATGCGGTTTGCCATTTTAAACTAGGCAAGTTTGTGTGCGCTAGATAACACTGAGCCAGTGTGTACTGTATTTCTCATTGTGTGCAATGCATTAGCAAGATGGCACCACGCATCTGAATTATGAATCCCAACCACCTTTGAATTATGAAAGATTGAATGATCCTTTAAAAAGTGAAACCAGTAAAGTGTCTAACTCCACGAAAATTACTTGGAGCTTCCACATTTCTCTTCTACCGTGTTGTTTGGCTTATGGTATTAAGAGAAGAATAAAATAGGGTTATATTTTTTTTAAATGCCCCTTTAGTATGACGATATCTATCATTGATAACCATTCAGCTCAAGAGCGTTAATGAACGGTCATAAACCTCATACACGTTATACAGTAATTCGTTGTAAAAGCTGATGCAAATTTTCGCTTTTTTAACCAGGAAAGCAGTGTTCTTTTTCAATGAAACTTTCACACGTCATTTGGACATATCTTACAATGATTTTGGTATAGGATTGAAGTCTCAAATGTAATTTTGGGCAATATCCGACACAGGTGCACCTTTAACTGATAGGTCAACATGTTATACCTATAGTTTACCTGTTGATTGTATAACAGTCAGTTCGGCAACATTGAATTTTTGAACATGCATGTACTGAATTAAGAGCTCACATTTTAATCCATGGTTAACAGAAAGGCGGTGGCACTGGAATGGTGGCACAATGGTCCGGGATTTAGACTTTTGGCCAAGTATTCACAGTACATGCAGTATTTCATTCAGTTTTTATTGAATGTTAGTGATACAATAATACTAATATGACAAATTTATATAGCGCTTAATGCAAACAAGCCTGTAAGCGCTTTAGAAAAGAAGATTAGACTATAGAAATAGAGAGGAATTTGAGCTATGACTGATAATGTTGTTTGAAGAGATAATTTTTTTAGAATCTCTATGGAATTTAGTATGTTGAAACTGTTTCTTTATTAAACCTTTTAGAACTTGGTGGGTATTCTGAAAATGATTTTAAGTTAAAATTTATTGTATCTATGTCAAATCTACGTCACTAAAATATATTTTAGTAAATCGCTATTCCTTAAGTACAGTTTACTATTTTAGTGACGTAGATACAATAATGTTCAACTTAAAATCGTTTTCAGAATACACCCCCTGGTCCTAGGACTGGGACGGGATGGGGGGAATGGGACTGGGACGGGGTCTATGAAAAAATGTACCATAATATACCAAATTCGTCTTTAACTGGTTAAAGTAACTATTCAGGTAAAGTTGCTAATAGGTATTAACCCTACTCTTTCAGGAACCTAGCGTACCATGTATAAACTCTATTCGAGTTAAAAATCTGAAGGAAAATGTGTTAATAAAGTGTGAGACTGCAGTACGGGCTGGGGTGGCAAGCTTTAGCTCTGTGCTCCTGTAAGCTAGAATCTGTGAGACTTTAAACTTCATTTATTATTTATTTGTTGGTATAAATCTCAAACTGATCAGCAGCCAAGCTGAAAGGATCTAGTGTACATTGTACAATGAATCAAATACATACAATAAAAATATAATACAAAACAGGCCACCACGCAAAGAACATGGACCACTAAATCTATTTCCTTTTATTTATTTATTTTTTGGTGTTGTTTCCCTTTAAACATCTGAGTGGAAATGTGTTAACGTACATGTAGTGTGAGACTGCAGTGCGGGCTGGGGTGGCATGCTAGCTCTAGCTCTGCGCTTCTGTTTTAACTCTGTTAGACTTCCAACAACTGAGTGGAAATGTGTTAATGTATTATGTAGTGTGAGACTGCAGTGCGGGCTGGGGGGGGGGGGGGGGGGGGGGGGTGGCCAGCTCTAGCTCTATCTCTGCGCTCCTGTGTGTAATAAATCAACACTGCCTATCATAACTCCATATTTGCCCAGCAACCCCGGTGGATAACAGATGAAGGTAACCGTGTTTGCGCCCACAGATATTATTGTGTTAATCATTAATTCCCCCCCCCGATAGAGTGCCGGGTTAATACTCTCAAGAATTCTTAAGCACAACTTGTGCGATGCAAGAGATCCATGCTTAGATATTGGGGAATTTCAATATTTTTTTTTATTGCCCCCTAAGTACAATTTATTTTATGGGCTGGGCGAGAGGAATTGTTCGGATATAATCAAATTCTTATTTTGATTGCTTTTTTTTTTTGTATAGGCTTTCTCTACTGTTTCTAGGTTGATTAATGAATGGATATTATAACCCATTCAAGGCTAATTGATGTTGGTATAGCATGCATTCTCTATAGACCACAGCCCTAGTATTTCCGGGACCAGTCTTGAATAGGTTAAAAGGACGTTCATGGTTGATGCTAGTTTGAGTTATTCTATCACCAATGCACACTACCATACGTACATTTGTTTTTCAGAATTGCATTAAAGAATTGTTTTATATGTAACTGTATCATGGCTAACCCTAGCATTCTTTAAAATCCTCCATATTTCTATGAGTAATTGGTGATTATACTTTATATTGTATAAATGTATGCATATAGTTCAAATGAAAAAAAACATTTTATTTCCTATTTCATACAGTATGTACAAAACAAATTATTGATTTTTAATAAAATACTGAAATATTACATCCGTGTGCTGATGTGCTTAATTGATGCTTCTACGAAACCTTGTTGTATATAACATCCCAAATATTTTTTTTCTTCTTAAAGGTGCACCTGTAAAGTGTCAGATATTGCCCAAAATGGCATTTGAGACTTCAATCCTATAACAAAATCATTGTAAGATATGTCCGAATGATGTGTGAAAGTTTCATTGAAAAAAGACACTGCTTTCCTGGTTAAAAAAGCGAAAATTTGCGTCAGCTTTTACAACGAATTACTGTATACAGTTATGAGATTTATGACCGTTCATTAACGCTCTTGAGCTGAATGATTATCAATGATAGATATCGTCATACTAAAGGGGCATTTGAAAAAATCTAACCCTATTTTTAGCTCATCCGGCCCGAAGGGCCCGATGAGCTTATGCCATGGCGTGGCGTCCGTCGTCCGTCCGTCCTTCCGTCCGTCCTTCCGTCCGTCCGTCCGTCCTTCCGTCCGTCCGTCCGTCCGTCCGTCCACAGTTTTCAAAATGCTTCTTCTTCGTTATTTTTCAACCGATTTTGATTCTGATTGTTTCATATGATAGGGCTAGGAGGGGGATTTAAAACTTCTACACAGAATCGTGAAATTCATTATATATGCTAATTTATGCAAATTTATTCGAAATCACAAAAAATGCTTCTTCTCCTTCATTTCTTGACCGATTTTGATTTGGTTTGCTTTATCTGGTAGAGCTAACTTTGGTACACTAAACTTCTACACAGAATTTTGAAATTTTTCTCCATTAATTAATTATGGTAATTTATGCAAATTTATTCCAAAAATCACAAAAAATGCTTCTTCTCCTTCATTTCTCGACCGATTTTGATTTGGTTTGCTTTATCTGGTAGAGCTAACTTTCGTACACTAAACTTCTACACAGAATTTTGAAATTTGTCTCCATTAATTAATTATGGTAATTTTTTATTTATTTATTTATTTATTTATTTATTTATTTATTTATTTTTATTATTAATTTATTTATTTTTTTTTTTTTATTTTTTAAATTTTATTTTATTTTTTTTAATTTTAATTTAAATTTTATTTTTTAAATTAATTAATTAATTTATTTATTTATTTTTTCCCATTTCCCTTCTGGGGCGTCAAATTTATATTTTTTTCACTCTAATTTTTTTTAAATTAATTTTTATGTCCCTTCCAGGGCATCACATTTTTATTTTTTGACCAGTTGAAAAGTGTACCACATGAAATTTGCGATATTTGATGTTGCGAGATGCCGGATGAGCGCTACGTCATTGACGTTCTGGTATACTTCTCTTACCATAAGCCAAACAACACGGTAGAAGAGAAATGTGGAAGCTCAAATTAATTTTTGTGGAGTTAGACACTTTACAGGTGCATCTTTAATGAGGATGATACTCAAATCTCGATTTATGTCAGGCCATCAACAAATGAAGAAGAACAAAAAATTTGGTGGCCCGATCCAGCCACCCACCCAAATTTGTTCTGTTTTATTCAAATCATTTACAGAAAAGATCATTGTTTTTGTATCGTTTTCTTTTATCTTTTGTTCATTCCATTTGCGCCACATAAAAAATGGGAAAATGTAAAGACTTTGGTGACCCGAAGAACCACTAGTAAAAGTTAATGTGGTGCACTGCATTAATCCTCTGAGATTTGGGGGCAGTGGCGTAGCTTGAGGCCTATCCCCCCCCCCCCCCCAAAAAAAAAAAATATATATATATATATTTATGCCTCACCAGCAGCCCTTCTTTCTACTATATATATATATATATATATATATATACAAACAAAATTGTTTTTCTCTCAAAAATATACCCATTATGCTTTTTATAACATTTTTATTTTTATTTATATTTATTTATTTATTTATTTGTATTTTTATATTTATTTATGTATTTATTTATTTTATTTATTTATATATATATAAATAAATAAATAACCACCACTATTCAATGACAGGGATAGTTGAGTTTTGGTATAGAGGGCGCTACACAAAAAAATAAATTGTGAGATAATGAAAAACTGAGTGTCAAATTTGAAAGAGCATACAATTTTAATGACAGAATAAACTTTATTTGATCAAAATCGGTTCAGAAATGGCGGAAATATCCATAAACAATAACCATTTGTAATAATTGTGGGGCCCCACAATTATTCGAAAATTTTGACCTAGCCATTATATTTTTTTTAAATGCTTCCTCTTTTAAAAAATGTACAACAGAGGTTTTTAAATAGTTGTTGATTATCTCTCTATCTAATCACTATTTCAACAAAACATCACATGCACAATATTTTATTTTAAATGGTTAACACCCATGAGTGTATAGAGAGCACCCTCTTGAGTTTTAACGACTCTTTTTTTTAATGATAATAGGCTTTTTACTTAGTCATTTGTAATTTTGTTTTCCTTTCGAGCATGGTAGAGTTATAACTATTAGTTTGTAATGTAATGGTGCAGGTTTTGGTTACTAAGTAAAATTCAGTTTGACCAAAACTGTACTCTCTTTACTAGAACTCAACTATCCCTTTAAATGGATAGTTGAGTATAGGTCAAACTTAACTTTAGTAACCAAAACCTGCATCATTACGGTACAAACTAATAGTTATAACTCCACCATGCTCGAAAGGTATATACACAATTATAAACGACTAAGTAAAAACCTGGTTATCATTTTAAAAGAGCCGTTACAACTGAAGAGGGCGCTCTCTTAAAACTCATTGGTTTTAGCCATTTTTTCATACAAAATTGTGCATTTAATGTTTTGTTACAATAATGATTCAATAGAGATATCATCAACAACTATTTAAAAACCTATTTAGATTTTTTTCAAAGTAGTCTATAAGCATTTTTTGTATTTTTCTAAAAAGTCAAAATGTCGGCCGGTAGACTTATGAATAAAATATCTTGAAATCAAATTGTTCAACCATGAGAGCATTTGGAAGGGAATGATTCTCATTTTACATGTTTTATTCAAGGAACTATCAAATGGAATTAAAACCAACCAATTTAGTGTCAAGGGGCATTTCAGGAAGTACCAACACACCATCACGATGTAGATATTGGTGTGTGCCCCCCCCCCCCCCCCATCTATTGTTATTAGGGGAAATAAAAAAATCTCTGGTCAAACTTAATGTTGATGCTAAATCTTATACGTTATCATCACAAACTAATAGTTGCTAACATTGTAGAAAGAAATCTTTATGTCTAAGTTATGGCTAATTTTCAAATATTGCACTTAGTTTTTCATTATCTCTCAAAAATTATTTCTTGAAGTGCCCTCTTGCCCAAAATTACACAATCTCTTGAAACATGACCACCGTTGGTTCCCTCTTTTCTAAAGTGATGCATGAAATAATGTGTTTTTATTTTTTTTAATTATTATCATTATGTTGATTATGTTGATGCTGATGATGATGATGATGATGATAATGATGGTTATTTTAATTATTATTATCATCATCATCACCATCATGATTATCACTTTTGTTCATAAGTCTATCAAAAATGTTATTTTCTTTAATTTCTTCTGTGCTTGTTCAATTCATATTACAAATCATTCAGTGTGTTTATAATATAAATCAAAATAAAACGAAAATGTTTTCATAATTTAACTTAGCATCAAGTTTTGGGGGAGAATATAAGGGTATAGTAATTATTTATTTTCTTCTTTTCTCTTTGCTCAATTTCATTTATATAATGGTCAGTTTTCCCTATGCTTGCTTTCATGTTTTGAAAATGTAACTTTGCCTTGTTTTATTTGTTCAATATACAGTCAAACCATACCCAGAAATTAGAGACGATATCAACCGATTGCAAGCGTAGGTGGGGTAGTACTGGTATCGCTTTAGTTTCCCGCGCTTTCTTTTCACGTCATTGCATAACGCGCACTCACTCCATGGAAATGAAGACTAGTGCGCGCATCCGTTACTATGCTATGACGTAACAAAGAAATCCTTAATTCACTTACTGAATATAATTTATCAACTGAGTATACTTTGATCAAGTGAAACACGTCTGTTTCTGGGGTCTGCCGTCTGATATACAATGTATCTTCTTTATTAATGTTTATATCTTATGCGAACATCAATTGAAATATATCGGTTAAACCTTGACGTTTTATTTCGAAATGATTGAACGTGACATTGAGTACGCAACACCCTTATTTAAGTTCAGAACAAAATAACGATTACACCTGCACCACAACCACCACACTTCCCCGGTCATGTTTTTTTTTAATGACAAATGATGTAGACGTTTTATCATATTGAGGCACTGTCGAGTCAAAACATTTACTAAACGTTTAAAACATCGTCGGGAAAAGTAAAAAAGGTTACGTTGAGATCTGAAGTACTATTATTATTTATACAAATATCTAAAATATCATAACATTGAGAAAAACGAACTCGAAAAACCGAACACATGCAGTCTGTTTTTTTTTTATTCGGTCATATCTTTATAATGCATATAAATTATATTCGTTTATATATAAATATATTAAACATTACTTTAGGGTGCCCGACTGCAAAGAAAAAGAAAATAATGTACAGTATGTTCTTATTTTTGTTGAAGAATTGTCAACAGATTGAAGATGTTTTTTCGTCGGTTTTATATAACAGTATTTCAGGCCTGAACATTTACATTTTTTGCCGTTTCCCGACTTTCGCTATATATAAGGTGTAAAACAAAAACACGATTTGGCATTTACTTGTGTTTAATGTTTGTTTTCTGTTTGGTAAATTAAACGGAATAACTGCGCTGATGTATTGCCTTGTTATTTGAATATGCCATATTCTCTTACCACCCTCTTATGTATGAAGATAACATCATATTTCTCAAATAATGTCACATATAACACGGTATGCTAACTTTCCCGATATCGGGATTTTGCAGACGTATGATTATCCCATTTGCCTACATTATATTTGTACATGCAATTAATAGCACTTACTTCAAATGGCATTTATGTTATTTTCATGCTACAATCATCGTCATAATATGCGATTATTCTTCTTCATCATCATCATCACTATAACTGTTCTACCATAATCATCATCATTATCATCATCATCATAACTGTTATACCATCATCACCCACCATCACCCCCGTATGTGTGTGTTGTTTTTTTTTTTTTTTTTTTTTTGGGGGGGGGTCACTCTTATAAAAAAAAAAGGGACCCACCTGTGTCCATTGCCCCTAATTTCGAACACCTGTGCACCTGAAAAATTACCCATTTTGTTTATTTTTCTTCTGAGTGCTATTAACCAACCTTTCTTTTTTAAGAAAAACGTCGACGACGCCGTATAGCTACAAACATGTGCACCTGAACAGGTACACTTTTTGTGGGTTTTCGTAATGATTGCTGAAAATCACTCCTTTTGAAGAAGACAAAATTATACCCTTTCGACGTTTTTTAAATTTTTATTTTGGACGCAGGTGCGTAGCCAGTCATGTTGGGAGTGACCCTCCCCCCCCCCCCCCCCCCATGGGGGGGGGGGGGCATCATCAACTTCATACGATCGCAATCATCACATGACCATCTCCATCAATAACTTAACACGTTATAACTTATTCACACGTACTTTCACTATTTCACACATTTAATATTACAACTTGGAAAACATCTCCTGGAGGTTCGAATTTGTTTTTAATTCATTAAAAAAGTTCACTGTAATATAATTTTTAATTCAGTTACTATCCATTATTAGCATCATCTTTGAATAATTTATCACAATCTAATCTTTTGGGGATAAGTCAATCTTCGATGAAAACATTCTTCAGCAAAGAAGAAATATTGCTAAAATTTGTAATTTATTGTTGTGTGATTAGTTTTTCGAATTCGAGGTATTCGCACCTCACCTGGTCATGCTGGTGTTATTACAATGTATGAGTATTCATACCACTTTACAAGTGGGTAGTAACGATCCATGATCTCCTCCCCTCCCATTAAAAATGCCAACCAAACTATCACTAAACATGTAATTACCCTGAGCTCCGATTAAAGCCCCCCCCCCCTAATCTCATAAGGCTTGCCGAAAGTAATCATACTTGAGACTTCAATCAAATGCCAATATTATTGCTAGAGGTTTACTGATGTGTGATAGATTCAAAAGAAAGAACACTGTTTACCTGGTGAAAACTTTAAAATTGAGTGATCACCATATTCGATGGCAAATTATTTTGGCTACGTTTCAGAAACGCTTTCCAATTCAATCATAAATATTTCCATTATAACTTAAGGGCGACATTTGAAAAATCAATATACTCATTTCATTTCCATTTGGCCATAACTAGAAAACAAGGTCAAAGAGAATTGTGGAAGCTCGAAGTACTTTGGGATAATGTTGACAAAGTTAATGTATGCCTTTTATAGGCATGATCATGTACCATGCCGTATGTCCCAAAATTAATTACAACGGGACTTTCTGCAACGATAATTTTAAAGATAGTACATCAATCATAATACTTTTTCATGGTATGAAACTGTAACTTATTACCTACATCTTGCAAAAAACCCTATTTTATGTGCTTCATTGGTCATGGAGAATGGGGATCTTTATACATCATGGCAAATTCCTTCCCTCCAGGTTTTGTAGGAAGAGGCGTTGTCCATTGTGTTCACGCCTTACATACAGTACTAAGTTGTTCATTGTGTTTCGCACAAAATATCTTTTGAGAAAGTAACTTCTTGTTTCCTGGCATTTTCAACTAACGAAATAAATGATGAATGAAATGAAGTAAAAGGGAATCATATTTCTGAGTTTTGCAAACATTAGTAAGGTGTGAACATTAATGATTAAAGAGAAAATTAAATCATTAACTCATGGAAGACTTGATTTGAGCTCTTTCTCCTTTATGGCTTTCATTTTTTGTTTCACATCCTTCAACAACAAAACCTCACACGAGTACACACCATTGATATAATGGATATGCACATAATTATACAAAACCTTCTTCAGTCTCGTAATAATGCTTATTTCATTTGAATGTACCGTATGGATGATTATCCGTTTACCAAGTTAAACAAAAACAATCATCATATTATTACAATACAAACTCTGATTGAATCACTTTCATTATGCTTAGATTGTGAACTTCATTAGTACAAGCACAACGTTCAATGATGGATTAAACTAAATAAATTTAGTCAGAATAAATAATATCACCAACACTTTTTTAAATTCCACAAACATGTTTAGGCAAAATGAGGACTAACAAGTTGTGAATTTGAAGTTTGGTATATTGAAAAGATTTTGTTTTCTTCATTTTTTAGAGGGTTAAGAAGTAATGTTATTATTTTATTGACAATTAAAATAGCATCTTTTAGAATGGAATCACGTAAATACAAAAAAACTATTACATTTCGTCCACGCAATTACCCACCCTTGTCACCGAGAGCGGACAAAATACCACTTTACAGGGTGGACCCTAACAAACGGGAGGGGACCCAAAATAAAGTTTTGAAATGATTACGTCCATCGGATAGGGTGTTTTCCTATGAAAACGATACCAGGCACGAACAGTCTTTTTCGTGTATTTGATAGACTAAATAATTTCGTTACTATATTTTGGGCAGAGGTCCTTTTCATTTGTGAGGTGCCACACTGTATACTATTACCAAGTCAGCGAGCATGAGTCCATGTGAGTAGTACCTAATTATCAAAGCCACGGTAACATACCATCACCTTCTCGCTGGAGCTAGAACTTGTTGATCTCTTGATTTTGAGTTGATTTGGTCTGAGCCCCATGTAATTCTATATATGTCGGAAAATAGAGAACAAAACAAATAGAACAAAACATTTTTATCGGAAATTGTACGTTAAAATTAACACATAATAACATCACCACTCATCTGTAAGTATGATTTTGCTCTTGCTCAAAATGTAAACAAGAATTATTTTCACATATTTTCCTTTTGTGTTTTCATTGTTTTCCAGATTATTAGGGTGCAGATATGCCACTTAAGAGATAATCACATGTGTTTACTTTATCAATAATTTTGCTTAAAGGGACTTTGTCCAAATCCTAAAAATCCAATTTGAATTCTAGCGGTTCCCTCATACCTCGTTGTATTCGTATTGACACAAATTATGGGACAGGTTTTTTTTTTTTTTTTATCTCCCTTTTGTTACAAAGATATGTACGATTGAAGTGTTCAGATAATAAAAACTCCGTCTATCCGTTGGAGTTTTGAAACCGTGTACAAAGTGAGTGCAGTGAGTTAGTAAATATCACTTTGCAGTTTGCATTTTTGCTCATTACTCGGCCATGCAACGTCCATTTGACTTGAAATTTCCACACAATACCCTGTGGACATATCAGATAACAACAATATACGTTGCATCAACCATTCATCACTTTTTGCACATGATTGTCAACAATGTTACTAGATCCCTTTAATGAAATTAATGTAGATTAGAGATCTGAACTGTGAACGTTATAATATCCCCTTTTACATGCGCAGCCGTTTTATAAATGACACAACATGCAATACGTTAAAAAAATCGCTATATTATAAACAAGGTTATCAACTGTACGTATTGCCTTACAAATATACTAACCCGATGCATGTACAGACACAAATGGATGGAAACAGCCTTTTGATGCTTCAATTGAGATGATGTCCACGATTGCTCCTTCCGTCTAACGGCTGTGAATTAAAAACAAAAACAAATAAAAACTTGCAGAGCTTGTGTAACTCAAATTCCTGCTTTTTAATTGTCGACGATTTGTTTTTATGATAAGTGGATAAAGTCAATGAGTCATTGTCTTTGTGGTGTTTTGAGTGTCAGAGGGTATAATATAAACAGCACTTATGATTTGCTGACTAGGTCTTAACTCTCAATAACTCTCGGCCTATCAAAATAGTTTTAATTACAGTAGTATTTAATGTATTAATAATACCATTTTGCAATAGGCCTACCAATAACAACTGTCAAACTTAAGTTAAGTCACTCGGACTAATTCTTAAGATTTTAAAGTAGGCCTACTAGCTAGTATATAGTGATCACTTTACGGGAACCCAGGCCCAGCCCATTGGCATTGACTGGCTCGGTCTAGACTTGTATTTTGTAGTGTTGATTGAAACTGAAACTTCGTCGCACTCTCACTCTCAGTGCGCCAGTTTGAAACGGCCGGCTAGATAGCCCTTGCCCTAGCCTAGGCAGGGCTAGGCTAGACTAGCCGCTGCACTGCCCTGACCCTGTTTACAGAGTTACAATGAAGCGCAAGGCCGCCCGAAACAAAAACAACAACATGTGACCAATTATTTGTCATGACTCTTGGAGTTGGAGTTGGACTTGGTCTTCACACTACTCTCACTGTACAAGGGCCTAGTCCTAGCTAGCTAGCGCTAGCTAGCTACTACCAGTAAACCGCGTAACGAACGGTAGACTAGACACGTCACTAGTCACACTCGACTCGCACTCTAGACTAGTCTAGACTCTAGTCTAGTCTAGTCACACTGTCACACTCACACACTACACAGTCAGACGTTGACAGCCATTTATGATTAATTATCTGTTTTAATCTTACGAATTTACGGTTAACAAAATATCTTACCTGATTTCACAGCTTGTTGAAGAATGTAGAGATGTATTTCTTCTTATAACTCATAAACAATAGTCTAAGCATCGATGATTGATGGGCGTCACCGTCGCGTCGTTCAAAATATTACACATTTCTCGTGTATGACATGACATGACACATGCATGTATATCGCGATCGCATGATGCAATGCATTCATTGTTTACACAAAGCTAGCCACGCCCACATTTCTCTAGATACGCCTTGTTTCCCTCGTGTTGCTAAGGAAAATTGAAAATTTCGTTTTTGAAATAGCTTGTGGGAACCAAGAGATTTATAGTTTTTAGAAAATGAACACCTAGATATGAAAGTTGAAGTGATAACCTTTCGTCGTCCGCCTTGTATTTTTTTTTTAAAGGTCGACAAGATTGTACATTTTGAGGACGAAAGTAGGTCTACTCGTGTCTTTAACACGTGAGTCTATGGAGAGACTGACAAAAAATCGCCCAAAATCATGACTTCTGTGGGAACTCTGTGTGATGAAGTATAAATTAGGCGAATGGCATAATAAGATAGCTTATCAAATTTGTATGACCGCCCCGTCTTGTATTTTTTCATTTAAAGTAGTTTTCATACTTAAAAAAGTGAAATGTTATGGCGTTTGTACACGCGTCTATGGGAAATAATGGAGACTAAACGCGGTTCTACCGAGTGAGGGCGTTTGAAACGATACTAATCGATACCAACTTTCGTGTCTTACATTTCTGGACTTGCATTAAGCATGCTCTAGCGACCACCTGTATATAAAGACCACCTGTCTATAGAGACCACTAATCTTGACTCCCTTGAATGAAGTTTTCATGAAAATTAATCTGTCTATATTGACCACCTGCAGATAAAGACTATCTTTTGTGTCTTCCTTTATAGTCCCTTGGGTGGTCTTTATAGACAGGTTTGGCTGAGAATATATATCCAAGAAGAAAAAAACATGCTTCTGCATCCTAATCAAACTGGTTGTTTACATCACAGTCAGTATATATTTGATTTATGTTGTGGTCAACTGGTCATCACAATAATTATATCAAAGCGCTCTGCCTGTGGTATACGATAGTTTGACCGACGTAACAGGTGGCTAATGAGTGGTGATTGGTCCCTGATTGGTCAAAACTTTCTCGCGGCGCCGAAAGTATCCACCTTAATAAATCGATGAAGCGCAGACAGGGGGCGTGCAACTTTTCGCGGGCCGCGGAATCCTGGGGAAGTCCGCACTCTCGCAATGCGGAAGTAGTAAAGGGGAAAAACTTTGCCTCGATGCGATATTTGCTAGATGCGATCATGTGCATGTGGTGTGTATTGCATATGCCGATCAACGTATAAGCAAATAGAAAAGTACGGTCTCAATATGCACGGACGGTCTATGTACAAGTTATACCAGTTTGTGTTGATACTGGTGTCACGTCGTCGATCGGTGGCCCCAACTCGAGAACATTGTGATAGTATAATATTATCTCTGTGCTTATCTCTCGGTTAGTCAATGTTTTATCAGATGCATGATAATTAACCGAGAGGCGATTCGCGGACAATATAACGGCTCTCAGCATGAGCAGCGGACTTTAGTTCTTCAAGCATTTTATTGGTAGCGTTTTGGCTGCGAGACTGAGCACGAAGTCCAGCTCCAGTAGCAGCAAGTCGGTGGATCGGAACGAGCGGAGGCGATCGAAGTCCATTTGAGAGTCCAAAGATTCGACACATCTTTGACCCGACGGTGTATTCGTCAGGACAGACACTGCCTGTAACTTCTGACAGAAGCTTCCGAGGGAATCCTCAGCATGAGTATAAATAAAAGAGAGTCCGTAGAAGGTATATAAATAAGAAATATTCCCGTGCAAATGTGATCAGATTTTCATAATTGTGTGCACCATTATACATGATGGTACGGTGCACACTGCTCGGCTCAGCATAGTATGGGGGGCGGATCCGTGGTCGGTGGTTCTGGTGGTGGTGGTGGTGGTGGTGGGTGAGCCCCTTGACTTGCAGGGGTGGGGGATTGTTACTGGTTGTAGTGATGTAGCATTGTCTGTTTGTTGTTGTGATAATGTATGATTCTGTCATCAAAAGTAATGTTTATAGCCCTTATTGTTATGGGGGCACATCAAATGTTGCTTTTTATTTATACTTTGTTTTATCAACAACATGACACATGCAATGCCAAAGTTGATGTTATAGGTATGCATTAAGGATCCAAGCAGTCGATCACTCAACAAAATTTGTTTGTATTATTAACTCAAATGTGTTTTTGTTCCCATGTGTGTTCATTCATAATTTTTTTTTTTTAATTCTGCCTTTTATTATTGTCCCTCAGCATTTTATTGTGTTGTTTACTAGTCTAACATTTGAACAAATCAACATACTAGTGCAATATTTCTACATCACATCAGAAAAAACAACACACAGATTTGAATGTAACACCATAAATCCACCTTGTTTGCTCACTAAGACAATATACATACATGTGTGTTTTTCTAACGAGTTTGCATGCATGCATGTTGTGTATGCCGGTTTTAGGTTTCTGTAATTGATATTTCAGGCTTTAATATATTTATACAGTTCCATTAGTATGAAATCATATTATTACATACATGCGTGTAGTACCAGCTAGTATTATTAGGGAGCATGTGTCTGCTATTTGATGCATTATTTTATTCCCTTGCAGCTAGCTTGCTTCCATTTGTAGAGTTTCTTACAGTTTATAAACATCTCTGCTAGTGCTAGTCAAACCCTGGTGACAAGAGGCTAACTGCATAGAGTACCGAAGCTGTGACATACAAATCTATTTTTATAATTTTTTAGTTTGAACTTCATTTTCCGAAAGAGCATCAAAAATAATGTCCAAATGTCAAAAATCAATTCAAAGGTATTGGCTGAGATAACGTCATGAAATGATGAACCAGAGCAAAATAACACTGATTGCCTATGGAAATAAAATTCATTCGGATGGGCATATCTCGGCCAATACTTAACATATATTCAATTGATATTCGACATTTGGACATTATTTTGTATGCTCTTTCGGAAAATGAAGTTCAAATTTGAAAATTCTAAAAATAGATTTTTGATGACTTCACCACTCTATTTATAGCCCTCTGTTATGCTGCTCCAGCCAGATTGAAGATTTCAAGTTGACCCCAGCCCCAGACAGTCAGACTAGGCAATTTTACCTGACTTTGAACACAAATGGGCAATTCCACCATAACGGAATTACATTCAGAGACGTTTTTTGCTCATTATTTCATTCCCTGTGCAATATTCTCATGACTTAAGTAAATTTTGATACTTATATAAGTTGCACGGGTAACCAGGCTACAACATGATAGGGAAATGGTTTTATATCTTCCATGTGTTGTTGCACACTAGACCAATATGTGTGACCGTAACGGAATTACCGGAGAATGAAGTTTTTTTTTTGCTACAAGTTTGCGTTGAGTTTCTCTGAAATATAAGACACTTTGAAACTGATTTTATGTATTTTTTCTATCTTGATAATGTCAACTTCACTTTAGAATAATTAGATGCATAAACAACACAATGATAAGTTCACAAATTCACTTTTTTGAAAAAAGACCACTGTAACGGAATTACACAAATTTGTAACGGAATTACATCTCTGACAGTTACAAGGTAAACTCAATTATTTTGCACTTAACTTTTCTTACATACTAATGCAAACATCAAGGCTATCTAGCACTTGAATATAAACCATAATTTGACTTATCTGTTAAGCAATATTTAAACTTGTCATGTGTTAAATGAATGAAAATATGGCCAAAATACAATTCAGAGTGAAATTTGAAAAAAATGTTGCTAAAATCCAGCTTTATTTTGGTTTATTTTCAGCTTCATATTAGTAGGCAAGGAATTAAAAAGGATTGCATCAATTAAATGAAAGAAAAATCCTAGAAACTATGTTCACTAAAGTGTGTAACGGAATTACACAACTTAAGCAGTGAAATCAACTTTTCCACAAATCGGTACATGAACAACAAAGAATTCACATTTTAGCTTCAATACTTTTCAAAAATCAATAATGTGACAATAATAACCATATTTGAAGAAAAAAATAGCAACATTTTATAATTTTTCCTTTACTTCAAGAAAAATGGTGAAATTGTGAAAAAACCCAAAGTAAAAAAAAAAAAAAAAGTACCTACATTATGTGACATGCTAAAGAACTGCAAATCATCAATATCAAGAAACATTTAAACAATTTAAAATCACAAACAGGTCAAATCATTCAACTTTCAATGCTACAAAGCCTCGTAAACTTCCTGAATATTGGATATCTGTGTGAATGGAAATGCATTGTGAATGGGCAATTCCACTGTTACAGAATGACAAATAAGTGATTTTTAGCTCTGTTTTCTTAATCATATTTAAAATTCCTTTCACTTCCACAGTTTTTACAACTTTAATAACTGGCAGGGGTACCAGAGGTACAAATCTATAACACTGTAGCGTCAGGAGACCAAAATACAATTATAACGGAAAGTGGTCTTTTATTCAACACTAACTTTGTAATGATTTTCTGCAAAAGCTACCACAAAAAATTCTTCATTGGTAATAAAAACTTGTCATATGTAAGTTACAAACTTGAATTTGGTACATCTTTTTTCCAGAAATTATCTATTTTAACCTCTGAAATTACCTTAAGACAAATGAATGTCACTGTAACGGAATTACGCCTGTGAAATCCACCCATGAATCCACCCATGAAAATGCAATTTCTTGGTTACATTTTTCTGCTTATAGTCTATAGTAAAGAATTTGTATGCATTGTAAATTGTATGCATTGTTAAACAATAATTGTTAAACTCTTACATAAGGACCAGAACAAATCCTGAATTTATGTGTGTGCGTAACAGAATTACAAAAAAATCGAGATTTGTTATATAAACTCTTGTTATATTCTGAAATTATTCTTTTAAAAATTCATCCTTAAAGTGATCTTAATTTACCCTCAAATTAATTTGGAATGCGTTTTCATTCATTCCATGAAATACATGATATATCGGATATAAACATGTATGATCCTCAAACAAAAAGTTGGCATATAAAATATAAATATCGAATTGCAAAAAATGAAAGACACCTTTAGGAATTCCCATTTGAAAATGCAAATACTTTGTACAGTTTTTGTACTTTTTGTTTTTGTACTCTGTACATCTTTGATCTGCATACAGAAGCACACTGAACACTCAATGAATTCTGACAATGAATCAAACATATCTTAGCCTGTAGTATATAGTTTTGAATATCTTGAAGTAATGCTGTTATCCGATCCGGATCCGATCCGAGATCCCGGCGGTAATGGCTTCCGAGCCGATTCCGAGACGGATCCGAGAAATATTTTTTCTCGGTAGAAAATATCGGAAGATTTTGCCGACCCATTTTCTCCAGTGATAATTGAACATGTGTATGTTTGACAGTCCATTAAGTAGTGTAATTTAAATAAGAAATGGGGAAATCAATATTGTTTACTTTATGAGTGGTTATTTTGGAGAAATTCATGGTTCGTCAGTTCGTTTTGCAGTCGAAAATTGAATAGGATGCGCGAAATTGCTAGTCATTTGAACGATGTTGTGGACGGATGTGCAATCAAAGTTACGCCGATACTCGAGGGGAGACGTCTGTTGGATGTCTGTATGATCGAGCTAATAAGCCAGTGCATTCAAAATGTGGCTCTGAATACGTTTTATTGTCATTTGCACATTTAAAAATGTTCTGATATTCTACTTACATGATTTCTTGGCGTTTGATAGCTGGGCGGAAACAAAAATATGCCCCTAAACAATGAAAACAATTGCGCAAAATATTGATAAAAAATTACTACACCGCTCCCGTTTGCTTGTATAATTGCGTGTGCAGATATAGATCCGCCGCCGGGAATTCCCCAATTTTCGGCGGATGGATCTCGCGTAAGAAAAAACGTTCACCATAACACACGCAAAGTAATACGACCAAATTAACGCCTAATAACTTGTTGCATGTGCATGCAAGCTATAGCTAGCTAACTCATTGGAGTGCTCTCGAGGCCTAGCCGTCCGTAATCCGATTTTTTTCTTTGGAAATATATCGATAATTCAGCAGTTTTGTCTTTGATTTGGGGGGTTATTTTGTATTCTGTTCGGCTTTCAGATGCCATGTTATCATGTAAGTAGATTACCAGAATTGTGTGGTTCCCTAAAAGGGTAATTTATAGCCGATTTTTGAGGGCAGTGGCCCGGCAGTGGCTCACAAGCGCGGTTTTCCACGCGATTGGCGGGTTGAGTTTCTGTGAAACGTGTGGTGCGATGCCGAACAAACCATCGAAAAAATACTTTTCTTGCGAAACTATTATTTTTCCGTAAAAATTGATATGTACATGCCTCGAAACGTCATTATTATTAATATTTTTGCCATATAAAACAAGAAAGATGAGTCTACAACGCTGCATTTTTTCAGAGCAAATTGCAATATTTTTTTTCTCCGAGATCCGATCCGATCCGAGATCTCGTTAGCGATATAGAATTCTAACGATCCGAGAACGGGCCGGGATTTTTTGTTTACCTAACAGCATTATCTTGAAGCCTATTCTGTATTTATGTTTGATTTTATATGCTTCAGTTTAATACAAATTTACATAATTAATGGTGAGTTATGAGCCCTTAACTGATCAATGATAATCAAATCTACATACAAAATTATTAATATCAAATCTCCTTGAAAGTTGAAGGTATGATTTATATCTTAAAATACATCATTGTAAATTAATGTGAGAAAATAAATGTAGAACCAGTGTCATACTAATTACTCGATATTTTAAAACAATTTTTATTGTTTTCGTTTTTCCCTTTCTAAAGTACAAACATGAATCTGCTGCATCTTCATAATTTCAGTCAAGTGGGTCAAGTGCTAGAAACTAATTTAATGATAGAACATTATCATCTCTATTATGTTCAAGGAGAGAAAAATTATCTATCATGTATCAATTTAGTTAAATCACCATTGCTGCAATATGAAGCATGTGAGGTAATGAGTCACATAAAGTAACATTGTACAATACATGTCTAATGACTTATTGTCTACATGGCTACAGTTCATGCTATTTAAAGGGTATTTCTACATTCAGAACAAGAAAAAAAATTATTTTCAGCAATATCATTCAATACCTTACAAACCATGTGCGTGTAATTCCGTTACGTAACGGAATTACTAATACTGTTACGCCATTTTTGGAAAAAGTAGTGACATTATTTTAGAAAATTACGTTGGAAGTTCTTAGGACTATGGTGAAGGAAGAGAATTCACAATGACATGACCAAAGAACAGGTAATAAGATATTGAGAAAAACTTTAAACGGTTTATCGTAACGGAATTACGATCAAATGTGCATAGATTTAAAAAAATTCTCAAAAAAATATGCAATGAAGTTACTGCCCATGCTTTACAATTTGTGATTGTTACAACATCGTATGGAAAATATGAGAAAATGAGCAGAAACAGTCATTGAATTAAAAGATTCACTTTATTTTCATAAAATGAAGCTGATTTATGAATAAAAGGTCATAAATTTCTGTTCGATTCAAGCAGAAATATTTGAAAAACCAATAGAGCTATATACACTCGGTTTTCAGTTTCCTAAAATTCAAGTTTTCCTCTATTGATAACAGTTTGATTTAGGGAAGATTGCTCAACTTTGAGATGTGGTGTTTTTGCCTTCTCTCATACGGAATTGCCCAGCAGCATCATCATTATCGATCACAATCAGACGCTAATATATTTGTTTTATGCATTAACTCACCATTTCACTCCAGATGGAACTTTCAAAATGAAAATTCTTGTCCAAAATGTGTAAATTTAGCTCATTTTGCGTTAACGTCGACGTAAATGCCCGTTTCTAGCATGCTGACTGTGTTGTAATGGCGACTCGGTTTTTTCTGGTTCGTGTCCGAGTGCGCTCGCTACGCTGCAATTACGTACATGCGACACAATGCATTGCATAGCGATGTTTAGTTACGTGACGCTGCTACTGTGCACTCTCTTCGAGTGTCGACCATTCGAGATCGGATGTTGATCTTCCATCAAGACGTTGACTATTAACGCCGTAATTATGTGAACCAATGTCATCACGCTCTGCTACCAACATACATTCATGTGACTAAATGATTACGCCTTGTAAAAGACTAGTTGAACGAACTTTCATGTTTACATGTTATCACATGTTTACATGGTTATGCCATAGCCAGCCATAGCTGGCGCGTGTACAGTCGGCCTTTTCCTGCCAATTCCCGAAGGAAGACGGACTCACCAAAATTTTGCCGCTGAAAATGCAGATTTGGTGAGCATAGCAGAACGTATTTTGATTAAAATTTGTATAATAAAAAATGATCAAATGTTGCACTATGCATTTATATATAGCTGGAGCGCAAAAGAAGTGAGAAAGAGAAGGTATGTGAGAGAGAAAAATCGGAAAGGTAGCTTCGACCACGATAAGCACTAGTGTAAGGTAAATGGTTACTGTATGTATATACAGAACCATCTTACAGTGTAGATGTGGACCGATACCGCTCCGATACCACATTTTCATGGCATGCATAATCGACCCAGAAGCCAGCCAAGTCTCGTAATGAGATGCGTGCGCACGCGATCAATGATGTCATGCATACATTATCGTTCGCGAAAGGTACCGCTCGCTGGCTATGTGATTAGTGCTGTAACATTATCGGATCGGCATGCCGATCACGATCCGATCATACATGATCGGACCGTTTTTGCCGATTTCCGATCATGCAGAAAAAATCGGAAGATCGGATCGGCAAAAAAATAAATAAATAAATAAAAAAATAAACTTTTTTTTTTTCTTTGAAAAGTGATCCCCAAAAACATATTTTGGGAATATAAATGAATACCAAACCAACATATATCCATATGAATAAGCCCAAGGTAATCTTGTATGGGTATGCTTTCATTTAAAACTGCTTTTACAAAATTACTCGCGCCGGTTCTGAGCTTAGTCCCATGTGTTTCTGAAAGGTTACGCCAAATTAATCACATGGGACTAAGCTCAAAATCGGCGTGAGTAATTTTGTAAAAGAAGAGGTAATCAGTTTGAAATGAAAGCATACCCGTACAAGATTACCTTGGGCTTATTAATATGGATATATGTTGCTTTGGTATTCATTTATATTCCCAAAATGTGTTTTTTGGGGATCATTTTCCAAAGAAAAAAAAAAAAGGATTTTTTTTTTTTTTTTTTTTTTTTTTTTTTTTTTTTTTTTTTTAAATTATTTTTTTTAGCCGATCATCCGATCCCGATCATCGATCCGATTTCGAAGATCGATAAAATTTTGCCGATCCGATCAAACGATCCGATCATTAAGGTCAGTTACAGCACTAACTGTAATGACATAATTGAACATGTAATATGTACATGCAATGTATGAATATGATCATGATTGAATTGTGACTTGTCTCATACCCAGGCCATAGTACGCGTACATGTTTTATGCCTGTGTGTTAGACTTTGATGATCAGTGGAGAGAAAGCGAATTAAAATGTAAGGGGAGAAAATGAAAATTAAATTCTCAAATTTGAAAAGGTCCAAAGAATGAGTGTGCAAAAACTGCAATTTAATTAACAAATCATGCATGGCCAGTGCCGCCAGTGGGCATGTGCATGTGTGCTTGCGTGCAAACTACATGTGTATGTGTGTGTATGTGAATACAATCTGGATCAAGAGTTAGTGTCTGTTTTCCATCTTTGGTCAAGGATGACATCTTGAAGTTGCATTGTACTGTAGTGAAATTATTCATTGACTGTGGCCCCCTGAAAATTCCTATCAAAGCTTATCTAATGATAACTTCTCTTTTTAAAAATGTTTTTACTTTACAATTGAATTTTGTACAGGTCATCATTGCAAACTCAAGAGGGTCTCACAGTTCCAAAGACATAGATGAGAAGACCGAGCTGACAAGACTCTTTGTCGTCCTCCCAAGCTCATACAATGAAGACGAGCTATACAAACAATTTGAAGGTTAGTATATCAGGATCTATGGTTAACACAGGGCTCGACACTAGCACTTGCCCTGTTGCCCGGGGCATGTAAACATTTCATAAATGGTCTAATTTGGTTGCCCAATCAGGCCACTAGCATTTCTGTTCAACTAAAAGAGAAAAAGTAAATTTCCCTCTGTGTATTCTAATCTCATCTATAAACAAGAGAAGATTTTGCCAAGCAGATCGAGCTACCTAGCACAATTATTTTTTCTCTTTCTTCTCATATTTTTATTTCCCTCTGTGTATTCTAATCTCATCTATAAACAAGAGAAGATTTTGCCAAGCAGATCGAGCTACCTAGCACAATTATTTTTCTCTTTTTCTCATATTTTTTTAATTTTTAGGGCATGTAAATTTCTGTTCAGGCAAGTAAAATTTGACAATTCATGATTTTACTTGTCCGAAGGGGCAAGTAGAAAAATAAGTATGTGTGGAGGCTTGGTAAACAGGCTTGACCTCCTCGTCAAGTATAAAATCAACTAATGAAATACTGAAAGCCGAGGATGAGAAGTCTGAAGTGTAAACGTTACAAGGTACATCTTTAACTTTGTAAAGTATCTCAAAGATTGAAGTTTTTATTGAAAAGTGTTATCTTTTCCTGTTGACAATATATATTTAACAATGTTTGTGGAAAGCCAACTATTTTTCTTGTGACCAGTCTTTTTCTACAGAATATAGGGAGATGAAACATATTCCTATCATACAAAGAACTAAAAAAAGGCAAAACAAGCAAGGGTTTTGCTTAAATGTCAAATCAAGGAGGGTTTGGATTTGGATACATAATTGTCTCTAATGACTACTATTTCATTTATCCCTATACATTGTATCTGGTTTGATTGTATTTGTTATTTACTTCTGATCTACATTTCCTTTTTCAGAGAATGGAGAGATTGACCATATGTTAGATCATCACAGATATGGAGTAAAGAGCAAATAACGGGTTTGGTTGTGTCAAGTTCATGAGGGTTTAGACATACATAATTGTTGTTAATGAATCTGCCTCTAATGCATACTTGCCAACTGTCCCGTTTTTATCGGAATTGTCCCGTTTTTTGAAATTTTTTAGAAGTGTAAAATCGGGACGTCCCGATTTTTATAGAGACAACATTTAAACGTAAATCTGACCAAATCTTACCTAGTAATTTTGGAAGAATAATGAAAAATGGGTCGAGAATGCATTTAATACTCAAAAACGTCAAGGCCTGGACCCCTGTCGCAATGGACTTTGTGCTTGCAATGTGCACTTCCCGCACACTTGTGCAATTATGCTGCGACTTTGGACCCCCGGCCAATTTTGTCCCTCTTTCCAAAATTCAAATGTTGGCAATTATGCTAATGATCACCATTTTTATTCTCGCTTGAGGTGTCGATTCTATCAGTTTTTGACTGTATGTGTTATTTATTTATGTTCTTCATTTCTTTTTCAGAGTATGGAGAGATTGACCATGTTTCTATCATTACTGATAAGAAGACCGGAGCAAACAAGGGTTTTGGTTACGTCAAGTTCAGGAGAGTGTCGGGGGCAGCTAATGCACTGGAGAACTGCGACCGAAGTAAGTGCAGTATCCATACTGATTACTTAAATGATTATGCAAGGTACAGGCAAATCTGTGTATCAGGCATGTGAGACTTCAGCGTTTCCGCAGCATTCCGTGTTTTAAAAAAAAATGTATTTTTTATTTTTAAAACTTTACTTTATTAAATGTATAGAGAAAACATTTAAACGTAAATATGACCAAATCTTACCTAGTAATTTTGCAAGAATTATGAAAAATAGGGTCGAGAATGCACCAGAGAGCATTTAATACTCATAAACTTCAAGGCGTGGACCCCAGCCGCAATGGACTTTGTGCTCGCAATGTGCACTTCCCGCACACTTTTGCAATTACGCCGCGACTTTCCTCTTTTTTTTCTCTTACCTCACTCACATGCCTGGTGTATAGGGACCACCAAAAGAAACCAAGTGGCCACTGTAGTTGTGACCTATTATACAGGGTGGCCCCAACAAAATGGAATGGGGCACTTCCCAAAATACAGTAACACAATTATTATGTCCAACGGATAGGGTGTCCTTTCCAATGAAAAACGATACCAAGAACAGCCATTTTGGTTGAGTAGTTTTTGTTCTAGTGCGCTGTGAGTGACATGATGTCAGGTTCCGTTTTTTGTAAATTTTTACCTAGTCAGGGCCAGTAAAACCGCACGCACCGCCTTGCATAGCGTATAACACAGCGTGCCATTGACAGTGTGCACTCAGCCGTGTGCCGAGATAATGGGCATGGTATTACGGGCAGTGAGTGCGGTTTTACTGGCCCTGACTAGGTAAAAATTGACAAAAATTGGCACCTGACATGGTCTCACTCACAGCGTCCTAAAACAAAAACTACATGACCGAAATCACTGTTCTTGGTATCGTTTTTCATTGGAAAAGACACCCTAACTGATGGACATAAATAGTTTGGTACTATATTTTGGGAAGTGCCCCATTCCGTTTTTTGGGGGCCACCCTGTATAGACAGGTTCCATTGTTTTTCTCTTCAGGGGAACACTTTTGGTGGCCATTATAGACAGGTGGCCGCTAAAGAAAGGTTTGACTGTACTATGACTCTAATACCTTTGATTATTGTATTATGGTTTGCTTTAATTTAATTTTGCATTGAGTGAGGCTTGAATTATTATAGCTCAGAATTCAATTCAGAAGCCCTAATTAATGAATAACAAAGAAAATTATGTATTGTTAGTTGCTAAGTCAGACAAGTCAGACACTTGACCGACACAGTTAAAGTGAATTAATCATGACAAAGGCAATTAACATAAGTAAATTACATTTTTGGGTGCTCCTGGATAATGCTTATTTTGAGCTCCACTTTAATAGTTAAGACTGATAATGCTAATTTATTTCCAGGTTTCAAGGCCGTCATGGCAGAGCCCCGTCATTCAGAGAAGCGCAGCCGTGATGACGGCTTCGAGCGAGACTACGCACGCTATGAGCACGACCGTGCCCAGCCGGGCGACTACAACCGAGGGGATTACGGGCGGTACGACCATGGACGCAAAGACTACGGAAGAATGGAAAGTGGACGTATGGATGGCGGTCGTATGGATGGCGGGCGGGGACAAGACTCCTATGGAAGGTTCAGTGGACATGGGCGAGGAGGTGATGGGGATTACCCCATGAGGGCGGATTATGCCTCACCCCCACCCCTCCCCAGGACGGGGGCTCCACCTAGCTTTGATGTGGACAGCATGTTCTTCCCTACTGGCCCAAGTAAGCAGAATATATTGAATTGCTCTTTTGTGAATTTAACCTTCCAAAAATAGAAAAGATTGAAGATGCATATATAAACATGTGTTTGAATTTTACATCTGTTTAGATTTGCATATCATTCAAACGTGTATGTACATAATTGTTTAGGACAAAAGTAATCATCGGGATCTAGAAATACTGAAGTATCCTTCATAATTTCATAAAAATGTAAGTGTCTGTAATATATCTCTTAAATCCAATATGTAGCAGTGTTAATACTAGTCTTGCACCGAAAAATATTACTGTGTGATCTCCATCAATAGTGTAAAGCACTTGGAGATATTGTACCATATAAAACATAGTATTTCTATTATTATTACTTCTATAATAAATGTTATTATTATTATTATTATTATTATTATTATATTATGATTATTATTATTATTATTATTTCATCATTATTATTATTATTATTATCATTATTATCATCATTGTTATTATTATTATTATTGTTATTATTATTATTATTACTTTCATTATAATAATAATAATAATCTTCTTGTTTTTTTTGTTTGTTTTTCCAGCTGGACATGGCAACCCCTCCCCACGGCTGGTAGCCGAGATGGTTGGGCCGGTCTCTGAGGTGCAGGTGAAAGGCCTGTTTGGTATCATCCCGGGGATGGAGTATTGTGACTACAGGGAGGAGCAAGTCTCATGGGGATATAAAGGTAGGCGACTATGGTTTTTAGATAAACATGGATGTGTTGTGGCAAGATTTGTAGAGCATGCTTTCCAATCGTGTGATCCAGAGGTAGAACCCTGTACTGTAGGGACAGTTTCTGAGGCGCAGGTGAAAGGCCCGTTTGGTATCATCCCGGGGATGGAGTATTGTGACTACAGGGAGGAGCAGGTCTCATGGGGATATAAAGGTAGGTGACTCTGGTTTTTAGATAAACATGGATGTGTTGTGGCAAGATTTGTAGTGTGATTGTGCTTTCCAATCATGTGATCCAGAGGTAGAACCCTGTACTGTAGGGCCGGTCTCTGAGGCGCAGGTGAAAGGCCTGTTTGGTATCATCCCGGGGATGGAGTATTGTGACTACAGGGAGGAGCATGTCTCGTGGGGCTATAAAAGGTAGGCAACTTGGATTTTAGATAATCAATGTTCAACTACTCGACCTTTGTCAGTCAGAAGGGCGTATCTCAAGTGTCGCGCCACTTTTGATACGCCCTTCTGCCTGACAAAGGCTGTGCTGTGTAGCCATTATACTTTTTTGGTTAACCTGTGACCAATGACCGGGTATAGCAAAACCCTACTTTATAGCCATTATACTTTTTTGGTTAACCTGTGACCAATGACCGGGTATAGCAAAACCCTGCTTTAAAGCCATTATTCTTTTTTGGTTAACCTGTGACCAATGACCGGGTATAGCAAAACCCTACTTTAAAGCCATTATTCTTTTTTGGTTAACCTGTGACCAATGACCGGGTATAGCAAAACCCTACTTTATAGCCATTATACTTTTTTGGTTAACCTGTGACCAATGACCGGGTATAGCAAAACCCTGCACTTGTCTGTCATTCATGTTTTGAATATCATGTCTAATATCATTTGAAGTATTATCTAATAACAATACAATAAATAACAATTACAGAGATACTAAATAACTAATTCAATCGCATAACCAAATGTTTTGTTTTACTTCTTTGCAGATACTGCCTATGTGCGCTACTGCACAGCAGCACAAGCGGCCTATGCCAAACAAAAATAGAATATCTTTGTGTACCTGTTCTGTTGTGTATTATAATTCCAAGAGCAGTTTATCTAATAAAAATCAATAGCAATTGACCACATAACCAAATGTTCTGTTTACTTCTTTGCAGGTACTGCCTATGTGCGCTACTGCACAGCAGCACAAGCGGCCTACGCCAAACAGAAGTTGGATAGCTTTGAGTATCCGCCAGGGTGTCCCATGCAAGTCAAGTTTGTGGAGGACGGTTCATCGAACAGCAATGCACATGCCCTCAACAATGTGTAAGTAGCTCAGTTGGCTAAAAATGTAGCTCATTTGGCTTTTTAATGTTTCCGCAAAGAAGTGGCCAGAGGGATTATATTTTTGGGTTGTCCGTCCGTCCGTTCGTCAGTCTGACTGCCGTTCTCATGATTGCGTTATCCCGAGAACTGATTGACGGATAACCATCAAATAGGTACATGTACACATCTTGACAAGCCATTTGGATATATCTAAAGGGATAGTACAGTTTTGGTCAAACCATAACCTGCACCATCACAATACAAATTAATAGTTATAACTCCACCATGCTCGAAAGGTATACAAAATTGCGAACGACTAAGTAAAAAGCCTGTTATCAGTCAAAAAGAGCTGTTAAAACACTAGAGGGTGCTCTAAAACGCATTGGTTTCAACTATTTTTTATTAAAAAATTGTGCATTTGATGTTTTGTTAAAATATTGATAACATAGAGAGATCATCAACAACTATTTAAAAACCTCTTTTGTAAAATTTTGAAAAAGGGTAAGCCTTTTTTAACTTCTTAATCATCGAATCAATGTGGGATCCCACATTTATTCTGATCGGATATATTATGATATTTCAGGTATTTCTAAACCTATTTTGATCAAATAAAGTTGATTCTGTCATCAAAATTGTATGCTCTTTCAAATTCGACATCTATCTTTCCATTACCTCACAAAAAATTATATGTCTTGAAGCGCCCTCTATACTAAAACTCAACTATCCCTTTAAAGTAGTGCTGGAGTGTTGATGTTGGATAGCTTTGAGTATCCGCCAGGGTGTCCCAACCAGGTCAAGTTTGTGGAAGACGGTTCATCGAATAGCAATGCACATGCCCTCAACAATGTGTAAGTAGCTCAGATGCCTAGTGTTATAGGTAGCTTAATTTGCTTATTTAGTAGGAAAACTCAACTGTGACGTGCTGACCATATCCTGGAGTGCGGGGGATGCACGGATGAGAACCTGACCCTTGTCAATGAGACGGTCATCACATTAATCCAGCAATGGAGGGATTTAATTAAAATCTAGAGGAGACGAGGGGCCCATTGCAGAAAGAGATACAATAATACAATTAATTGTAAGTCAGATCATGTGTACTAAATGCGCAAATCTGATTGGTTGAAACGTGCAAATTTTCTGACTTACAATCAATTGTAACTTACAATAGATTGTATCTATTTCTGCAACGGGGCCAAGAACAGACAAGCGAGTTGGCAAACAATGTTTAAGTATCTCAGCTGGCCTTTTATTCATCTGATGGAACAACCTCCAAGGAGTGTGAGAAGCAAAAGAAACTCGCCTCTTTGACAATAGTATGATTGCTGCCCCTTCATAGGGCTACTACCACCCTCATTTCCCATATCAGATGTCAGACATTCCTTTATCATACATGTCATTTTTAAAGGGTTTTAGTAACTTTGTTGACATTATGAGCAAAAACTGGCAAATTGTTGATAAACTGTATTTTTGTGATCTGATGTCCACTGAGTGATGTGTGAAAATTCCATGGTAAATGTTTGTCATATGACCAAGGTACATGTGTGAGCGAACATGCAGTGATATTTGCTAACTCATTGCACTGACTTTGTAAACAGTTATAATTATGCAGTAGATCATTATAAATCTGAACACTTACATGTCTTTATAATGCGATCTCGAGAAATGTTGAAAACCGAAAACTATTCCATGTTTCTATTAGTAATACGAATACAATGATGTTTATGAGAACCGCTAGAGCTCCAAGTAAGTTTTTGCAGATTTTGACAATGTTACTAGATCCCTTTAATCCTCTTTATTATGTTTCTGGTGAGAGTTATATACTATACTGGAATATCAAGAGACCATTTGTCTGGATGTCCTTAGCAGAGGAATTTGCATAAATGTGACCGGCTATAGCAAAACCCGGCACTTGGTGGTAAAAATCAAAATGTAGATTTTCATACCATTACAAAGGCCTCATCACAAGCTTTCATTTGATCCTTTGTACAAACTAATTGGTCAATAATTGGCTAAGATATTAGTGCTTCAATTTTACAATCATAAGTCTTTTACACACATTGTGTGAACTTAAAATGCCCATTTCTTCAAAATATGAATTACCGACAAGTGCCGGGTTTTGCTATTGCTGGTCACACATAATGAGAAGAGACAATGAGCATAACTCTGGTGGGGCTTGACAACCATCAATCAGCTAGTCATATTCCACAGGTTTGAAATGATTTAACTGGTTTATACTGTCTAGCTAAAGTTGACAAATATAATTCCGGTCTATGTCACTATTAACAGCTCCATTCTTTTGTTTGCTTGACTGTTTTGTTACAGAGCACCTCTAGCAGGGTTTCCAGCCCCTACTACCATAGGCCAGCAGCCGTCGTGCTCCGTACCACTGCCACCGGTACAACCCTTGTCAGATCTTAACAGGTATTTGAAATAAAACATTATTTTGCTTTCCTTAAAAGAAATACAAAAACAAAGATTAAATTGTAATACCCCTTTTTGCCAGTTTAATAATGAAAATACTTATAAAGCACTCTTATCTTAACACTTACTCAAGGCGCTGTGCAAAACAGAGTACATGAAACAAACTTATCTCCTTGTTTAAAATGTAACAAAATAGTTACAGTAAAAGCTTTGAGTAAATAAAAGCATTTGTACATGTTTCTAAAAATGTACTTTTCATGCTCACTTTACGCTTCGGATCTTGCAGGGTGAAACAATATAATTCAGACCAATGGGGGGGGGGGGGGGGGGGGGGGGGGGTACTTTTCAAGCCTTTCTGCATTATAATATCACCCTTAATTTATTTTCCTGTACTAAGTTCTATGGCAATTTAAATAGAAAATGGGGTCAGCTCATCCTGGTATTTATTGTCACTGCTATCTTGTAATGGAATTTACCTTTCTTTTATGATAATTTATTTGGTTTTGATTTGACAGTCCGGTCGAAGAGCGTCTGTTTGTGATCTGCACCCGCCCACTACCAGATACCATCATATCTGACGTGTTCAGACGGTTCGGCAACTTCATTAGCTACAAGAACGTTCACGGGCGCAACTATGGCTATGCCAGGTTTGCAAGTAAGTTTCTGATTATTAATAGCTTAATATGTGAGGTATAGGAAATAAATATGAATTCTGTTGCAAACTATGTGTTGCTAGGTTTGCTGCCATGTTTGCAAGTTCCGTTCGTTTCTGATTGTTGAAAGCTAAAAATGGAGTTATGGAAATTAAACTTACAATTGTGTTCTAAACCACAGAGCATTCCTAAAATGGTCTTGTTAATCACAGACATGAAAATTTTCCGCGTTTCCGCGGATTTCTGCTTTTTTAAAATGTTTACCCAGAGCCTGTATGTGTTATGCTAAATGGAATCCTCTTACTCCAGATTCTTATTAAATATATAGGGTTAAAAATCTCACCACAGAATGCACCAGATTGCACGATTCTGAACCCTGTGGGAGGGGGGACACCGCCCCCCCCCCCCCCCCACACCCTCCCCTCGACCCCTCGCAGTAGTTCTCAAAAAAAATTCAGTGTTTTTTTATGAACAGTACTTTTCATGTCTGTAATCAGAAGGTACTTCAAGCACACGCAGATATATATCCGTGGGCCAGTATTGCGAAAAGCATCCATTACAATTATTATCAACTACTATCAACTGAACTGTTTGTTTCCGCAGAGAAAGAGTCTGCTGAGATTTGCCTGAGCACTCTCCATGGGCAGTCCATCGCAGGTGAAAAGATAAAGGTCATCGTCGCCGACCCAGAACCGGAGGATACAAAGCGCCCTCGAACAACTTGAGATTCACCGCATGGAAACAAGGTAAGTAGTTTTAACTAATTTATACTTTGTTATTACAAGCCCATCTTTTTTTCTACTTGCCCATTTGGGCAAGTTAAATCATGAATTTGTAAATTTTACTTGCCCGAACAGAAAATTTACTTGCCCCTTTAAAAAAATGTGCTAAAAAGAAATTAATTGTGCTTGGTAATTTGATCTGCTTGGCAAATTTTGTTCTTGTTTCTAAATGAGATTTACTCATTTTCTCTCATAGTTAAACCGAAATGTTAGTTGCCAGATTGGGCAACCAAACTAGACAATTTATGAAATTGTACTTGCCCCACATCAATTTGTACTTGCCCCGGGCAAGTGGGCAAGTGCTAGTGTCGAGCCCTGATTATTACATCTATTTGGAAGCCTCCCTTTCACATCACAGTGAACTGAAGTGAACTCTTTCTAGAATCCCCAAGGATACGAGCGTCTTAACCCTAATCCCATCAGGGGGGGCCTTTTTGGCCCCCCCCTGTCGTTTTTTTCGACGTGCATCTAGACCGATTGGAATTTCACGTTCAAACTTCATGACTTTTTTCTCTCAAGTCTCCCGCATGTTTTGATATATAATTCACCCTGTTCGGACCTGTAGAACTGATTTTACAGGTCGATAATTGCTCGACCGTCACAAAAAAATGTAATTTTTGTACAGGTTTCTATGTAATTCATATATCAGATGCCATGTAAACTCCAAATCTGTTATAATTGTTACATTGAATTATAATTTGGATTATTTCTTTGTTATTAGTTTAATTCATACACTTCAGAGATAAATTCTTCTTAAAAAAAACAACAACAACAAACAATAAAATACATAAGAATGAAATCAATGTGGGTAAATCCGGGAATACTAATTTGCATATTTGCATAATTTATGCAAATTAGTGATATATTTTATCACCATAAACAACATGGATATGATGAATTACATCATTTGATAGTATTTTTACAGAAAACCTGTAATTTCTATTGATTTTAGATGAAAATCCCAATTTTCCCCCAAATTCATCGAAAATTTGCATATTCAAAATGTTAATTAATTATTTAAAAAAAAAAAATTGTTCAAAATTGTTTTTTTCCTTCAAATTCTTATTCTTCTTGACTTGTTTTACGCATGTGCCAATTTTCAAGTCGATCGGTCCATTCGTTGCCGAGATTTGAGGGGGGGGGGGGGCCAAAAAGGCCCCCCCCCCCTAATGGACTCGAGTGACCAAAATAACCCAATGGGAATAGGGTTAAGATAAAGAGCTCCACAATAAATTCCCACTTCCCCAGTCGAGCAAGTTTCTAAGAAAACAGCTTGCCTGAAAACATACGTTACTTGCCCAAACTTGACATGTATAGGAGAAGAGGAACAATTGAGTGATTAAAAGCACTAGAGGGAAATAAGTAGTAAACGACTGAGAAGTAGCTGTCAGTTACTGTTAGTTTCTTGCACTTTATCAGCATAATCCTGTACAATTTAAAAGGGTCTTTATATAATTAGGATCTAGATTACTTACTTGCCCTCCACTCATTGCTTCGGGCAAGTGGGCTTATAGAAATTGAAATTGAAATAAACAAAGTGGTTTGGGTAAACGGCTTATGCATATATGTGACTGGCTATATATCAAAACCCTGCACTTGTCGTTAAAATCAAAATGCAGATGGTCATAATATTAGAAGTGCCTCATCACAAGCTTTCATTTGATGCTTTGTTCTAACAAATTGGTCAATAATTGGCGAAGATATGATTGTTTCAATTTTACAATCATAAGTCTTTTACACACATTTGTGAACTTTAATTAAATGCCCATTTCTTCAAAACATGAATTACCAACAAGTGCAGGGTTTTGCCTATAGCTGGTCACATAGGGCAAGTATTCCTTGGCATTTTATAGGCAAAGTGAGCAATGCTTTGATTGTTTCTTGTCACATGGGCCAATTGCTTGCTGTATATCACCTTCCAAAGGAACTTCCTTTGTTGTTTGACAGGTTATGATTCTTTTTTCATTTAACATATTCGACTGCGAAAGTAATGTGAGCCTTATTCATGTGGTTTTCAGCAATACAACACCAAGTAATGATTTTCTTCCATCAAATATTATTTTTTGACGATTAGATACAAAATCTTACAAAATCTTTTGAACTGCATTTGATGATTCTTAGCTTATAGGAAAATGTTTACATTTTTGAAGACACTGTTCTTGCAATTTTCTCAAAATTATGACCTCTAAAGGACTGTGACCGAGATTCTCTTCATAACTACTTTTCATTATGCGAAGATAAATTGTTTTACTATGATACAATGTTGTGCTAACTTTTATCTGTGTCTTCACTTCACTTCACTGACAGAAATTTGGACTGACGCACCCTAGACAGAAACCGACTTGATTGCAAGGCCATGCCATGGACCAATTACTGACAAGAACTCACCCTCGATTACAAACAATGGACACGCCCCCGATTACAAACAATGGACACAAACTCGCCCCGATGACAAAAGCAATCCGAAAACAAACTCAGACTTGTCGACACTCACTCACATTGTATATCCGGCGGACTCAAACTCTCATTTCAAACTCAACTGAGTACTTACTTTCGCACCCGACTTAAACTCGCATTTCAAGTACTAACATATAACCGCTTCGATGACGAATAATAAACAAGAACAAAACAAGCCGACACAACTTGAGCAAGCTGAAACTAAACTCGCAACCCAACCCCACGCGATCGACTGAAGACTGACGAGATCACCTTTTGATGATGACGAACATGGAGGCGAAAGGCACTGACGACAAAACAAGCAGAAACATACTCAAACTCGTGTTTCAAATTTGACTGTGTACTTACAAAAAGGGGCTGATTACGAACAGCCGACAGATACTGGAGCAACTCGAAAACCAACCTCATCATAATGACATATACTTGCATATTTTCCAAATCGACACCAGCTCATGTCTGGAGTTTGACTGAGTACTAATATAAAAATGAAGAAGAAAAAACGAAAATTTGACTAGAATAAAACAAGCCGAAACATAATTGGGCAAGCTGAAACTAACTCAACTAGCCAACACAAACTCGCATTCGACTGAATACTTGAGAGATCACGCCTGGATGACGACGAACATGGACGCAAAATGCACTCGAGACGAAACAAGCTGTAACATACTCAATACTCGCGTTTTGAATTTGACTGAGAACTGACAAAAATGTATTCCGAACAGCCCACAAATACTGGAGCAACAACTGAAACCAACCTCAACAAACTGACATAATATACTCGCTTATTTTCCAAGCCGACATTAGCTTGTGTTCAGAGTTCGACAGAGTACTGACACAAAATGCTTTGATGACGGAACTGTTGAAGAGAACTCACCTAAGGGCAACTCAAGCCAAATAAAATCCAAACAAATTTTTCTCCAAGCTGACATGAACTTGTGCACACACAAAAATAGACACATACTAAATCAATCAGAAACAAACTCAAACTTAAGACATAAAGTCACTTTGTTATACACCAAAGTGACATGAACTTGAATGAGCAGACATAAACTCTGGTATTCTTACACTAAAATTCGACAGTCTAACAGTTCAAACTCACTTGCGACCAACAAGTCGTTACTATATCAAATGAGAACCATTCCCTTTATACCAAGATTGACTTTACAGATTGCAGTGACTTGGAGATTTAGGGGTAAATTACACTTTACCACCACAGCTTCTTCACTTTGATTTTTCCACTTTGTATACATTTCCGGTGCTTTTTTTTTTGTCTTGGGATCAAGACTGGGGGCAGACAAATTAGGCTCTAAAACAACAATAATCATACATTTTCTTCACATTTTGACAACTTTCTTCTTGCTTGTTTAGCGTGCCCAAATAAGCGTCACACACAGTGGCTTTAGCGCAGGTTTTGTGTGTGTGTTTGTTGTTGTTGGTGTTAGGTTGTGCGCGCATGAAGAAACGAGCCTGCAGAGCTTGCCAGAGCTGTGGTGGTAAAGTGTAAATTTCAGAAACGCCAACTCTTTATATTTGCAATGAATTATGGTGGGCATTGTGACTCAAAATAGTATGTTCTTTTGTCTTTAATGTTGGTACTTACAGTTGAAATGTAATAGGCCATAGTTGCAACAAGATATAATGGTTAGTTCAGCATACATTCGATTCCCATCCATTAAATTCCTTTTCTTTGTTTATAGATTATTCATAGATTTAGCAGTTCTTCCCATAGATATAAAACTATGATAAGTCTGTAGTTGACTTGCCCAAGGAAGGGACTAGAATTTGTTGTTTTTTAACATAGGACAATTTCTGTTAGACAGAGTGATTAAAAAAAAAAAATGTTGGCGGGGGTTTATGTAAAAAAAAAATTCTGATATGGAAAATGTATACTTTTTAAATTGCTGTATGAATATACATAAACATTAGCCAGAAAAAGTGGTAAAGGAAACATTTTAACTTTCTTTTGGTAAAATTATCCAAAAGAACAGTGCTTATATGTAAAGATCATCTTGTCTCAGTTTTATATTTTCTTTCTTCATATTAATTAGGGTTTGAAGCAGGAAAGCATCACATTTATCACACAAATTCTGAAAAATGTTCCCCTCACACAATAGAGCTGCTTTGCTGGTTGGTCAAAACAATATTTTACTTTTTAAACCTGCCATTGTCAGTATCTATGATGTAAACTATGAGCGGTGTACATATCTGTTAAGTACTGTCGATAATTGACATTTCAATAGTTAGTGTCTTTGGTTTTCTGTGAAATTTATATGTAGGCTTTTAGACGGGGCTCCACACTTGCACTTGTGAAAGTCATATTTGAATGTCCTGATATCAAAATTAAGGCTACTAGATTGTTAATAATTAAATGAGAACATCTTGTATCCTTTCAAGTCAAGCTTCATAGATTTTGCAGTTATTGTGATAGTGATATATTTTTAGCAGTAGCCATTTTCCAAATGAATTGTACATTTTAGATGAGTAATTTTTGTTTGGGGCCAATTGTGGAGCCCTAAGTTAAGGTTTAGTGTGAAAAATACATCTTTTGTATGTGCACATTCATTTATATAGACATTCTAAACAAATTTCTGATCCTGTTGAAACATGTACAGAATATAGTATTATCTGTTTGTCTTGCGAAATTTAACAAACATTTTTTTTCCAGGAGAAAACAGTTTATTTTAGCATTGGATAACTTTAAGCATTTAAAAATGGGGCCTAAGTAAATGATGCTACCATTCATCTGGTATGAGCTGTGTGGTCCCTATTTATAAGTATGCGTGGGTGTAACGTTACGGCTAGGTGATAGAATGCTCTTGCTGGCTGCGCCGATTAGACGTGCCAGTATTGAGCACTAATCGGTCTGCTGCTCTTCTATATTCTGTATCTTATCCGCGATGAATAATTTCTTCCTTAAATCATGAAAGATGTACTGTAGTTTAATTTATGAAGTTGCTTATCACCATTTTATCAAAATCTCCATGACTTAATTACTGTTCATCATATTACATTGGTACCTTTTTGTAGTGTTATACAATTTGATGACATGACTATACAATTACATACTTTTTAAAATATTTTCAGGGGCTCTTTTATGAAATTAAGGTGTTAAATTGCCCAGAGTCCCTGTGTATTTTTTCCTATTATGAAAATGTAATTATCGGACGTTTGGAGAATCCATAATTTTCTCTTTTTTTGTATTAAGCACTCGACTGACCAAAAGTCATGTACATTTTAAGTAAATTAACTTAATTTATTGTGTAGTATGTAGTTACCTTTTGTACATATATATGTATATCACTACATTAGATACCAAACAAGTCGAAATTATTTTGAGGCATTATTGTGTTGATCATGTGCTATTTGTTGTTGGTTTTATTTTGTGTAATAGAACTTTAATAGACAGCATTGATGTAAATGTTGAGGAAAAAAAAATTAATAAAAAAAGCTTTGCGCCGTTGTCCAGGATATGCATTCCTCTTTATGAATACTTTGTGCTGTCTCGTTCGTATTCAACCGAACTCAAAGGAGTGTTTCAACAATTTTTCAGACAAATTCGAGTACTGAATTGTGATGTCACAAAGTCAGATGAGTTTCATATGGTACAGTTGGAAAACATGGCAGCCTCCAGTGTTCATTCAAAACAGATAAAAGTGGTTTCAAAAACATTGATTATTTCCATTATTAGTGATACCCAAGAGGAAATATACTACTAAAAGTGACAGGCATTATGCACTTATCAGTCGCAGTAAGCACAAATGCCAGCGTTTGGCTCCCCTTTACTGTTTCTGAAAATAATATTGAAGTGGCCAGGCAAACTAAACGCATGTTATCTTCTGTTCATCTCTATTAGTGTACACATCAACTATTTGTTAACCATTTGACCCAAACATATTTTGTTTATTTTAAAACATTTTAGTAATTATTTTTCTCCATATTGTGAAGCCCCCACTTCTGAAAATCTCTCCATAGTAGAATTCTATTGTTGACCTGTTGTGACATCATCAGCCATTCACTACTCAGTTACAAAGAAGTTACCTTCACCCAAGCTGAGTGCCTAATCACAATAGCATCACACGGTTGAATAGAATACCAACTCACACACCTTCAATTTCAATAGCTGTTGCTATGTCAGAAGAAAAGCACTGTCTAAGCTATTGCATGGAGGTATGCAGGGCATGCTTTTGTGTGGATGTTCTTTTTGTACTTTCATCTTTTGTTAATCTCATGGTAGCTGACCAGTGATTGACAGATGATGTCATAACAGGTAAACAATAGAATTTACTCTGGAGGGTTTTTTAGGAGGTGGGGCTTAGTAACATGAAGAAAAATAAATGATAAAATGTTTAAAAATATACAAAACATATTTAGGTCAAACCGTTTACAAATATTGAATGTGTACACTAATACAGATGAACAGAAGTCAACATGCATTTGGTTTGCAGGGCCCCTTTAAATCAATAAAATAATCTCCCCTAAATCTCTGGTTTGAATCCTGCCGAAGCCCGATTTTCATTGCTCACTTTCATTTATTCATGATACATTCATGATACATTATTTCAGTTTCCCCTTTGATTGAATTTTGATGATGCACATCCATAAAGTATTATCAGAACAGTGCAACCAATTATTATTTTTAACAAAGGTTTGCAAAATGTTGATGTATTGCAAAAACTAGCAATACTTGCCTTGTCTATGATTTTTGCATAGAGGTGAATTCTAAATCATCAGCACACTTCTATTACGAGATTTATTTGTGCTAGAACAATTGGTACAATTTTGAGCTGGTTCCAAAAATAAAGGCCTATTAGAGGCAATACTTGGCTTTTTGTAATAATCATAGCTTATTGTACCATAATTATGTTGAATACATACTTCAAATTGTTTTGGGATCAGCATTTTATTCAGACAATTTTTGATCGTCAATACTTTTTTCTTTTTTCTTTTTAAACAAATAAATCAATGGTAAGTATGTAATCTGTAATACGTATATTAGCGTATAGAAATTTCAACAACTGTCTTCTGTGTGCAATGAGGGGGAACGGGGTAATGATTGCCGAGTAGATGAAATAAATGTCTATTACAATTTGGAAATTACAACATATTACAAAATTAGTGATAACAATTTGCATAAATTACAGAACATTATTATTGAAGATAGATTTTAATTAAAGGGTACCACCACCCGAAAATAATATTCTTATAAATAAGAAGTTACATTTTTTAGTAGTCCATTCAAGTTTAGAAAAATATACTTTTCAGAAAATTATATACCGGCTAATTGGAAAAAGCATCACAATACTACAACATGTGTTCACTGGTCTGCATACGAAGACTACCTTTTGTCTAGGACGAACGCATCGTGATTTCAAAAGATCCTTATTCGTAATTACTTAAAATTGTTAATAAAAAAGCTAAGATATGCAGTTCCTAGCACTTGTTTCTATATACCTTCCCTAAAATAATAACATTTTGTAACTTTTATTTTTAGGTTGAAACTTGTCGACGCAAACCAGAAGTAATGCCCCCTTTGGAATGGGCTTGATGAAGGAATAGAGACCAGATTATCAGCCTGGATTCTTCACATCTGTTGTAAGAGAATAGCAGGTACTTGGACAATATTTAGTATTCTGGGGACATTTTCTGAATATTTGTTTAAATCTTACAATAATTGAAGTCTCAAATGTTCCTACTGGAAAAATCTTTAAAACAGTTAATCGATCACTTAAACGTATTCTAGCAAAAAATGATGATTTACACAAGATGAAAAAAATGGGTTTATTAGTTTTTGCATTTGAAGTTTTCGTAATCAATAAATTGATCATTCTGAATCAAAATCTAATTGCATGATTTTTCCCCCCCAAACGAATGTTGTATTTATGTTTTGTAGACATGTTGGCATGTAAATAGAGCAAATTTCCTTTATTTAGCAATAAATGCATTATTCTTAATCAGGATCTATTGACATCATTTTGTTTTCACCCTACAGATGACACTGGGAGTTGACAGAACGGATGGTGACCTGAGAATGACCCAAGGGGCTTGGGGAGGCCATTGTGAGCACATCCGACTGAGGCCCTCGCGTACGCAGTTCAGTTGGAATCCCACCATCGGACAGGTCCTCTTTTGCTGTGCATAAAATCTGAGCTAACTCATGTTGTTTGCTAAGGTTCCTCCCCTCGTGCTTCCTATGCCAGAAAGGATTCACGGAAAACACTGTCCCTAATAGATAGGACGATAAATTGAGGTGCCATGTACGAGACGGTTACATCTCATGCACGCAAGAGAACCCAGTCTATTATCGAAAGAGTGCAAGGTCCCAGTTGATAAGTAACCCTGCACATCTCAAAAAAATACAGTCAAACCTGTCTACAAAAACCACGTAAGGGAGACAAAAAAGGCAGTCTTTATAAGCAAGTCGTCTCTATAGGCAGGTTCATTAACATGTTAACTGCTGTCGAGGGTATCAAAATTAGTGGTCTTTGTAGACAGGTGGTGTTTATAGACAGGCAGTCTCTAGAACAGGTTTGACTGTACTGCAAGGTTTGAAGGGAGGCAGTACGCTGAAAAAGAAGATTAAGAATGAGTCATTTCCTCCTGTTTTCAATCAACAAAGAGATCATCAGATGTTTGGCCAAGATTGGACAAGCATGCAGCCTTCTGATTGGCTGCCTTTAGGTCTTTGCGGCAACCAATGGTATAGTGTGGGCATATTTATCCGGGGGGGGGGGGGGGGGGGTGGGTGGGGGGAGGGGGAGGGCACTACTTATTGAGGGAATTCCACTTATCCGGGGTACACTACTTATTAGCACACTACTGAGGGGGGGGGGGGGGGGGGGGGGAGGGGGGGACACACCATGTATTGTGGGGCCCCACCTATTTTAGGAGCACATTCTATTGTTCACCTTTCTTTTTAATTTCTTTTTTTGTCTGGAGCATTAAATATTCAAATTCCAGTTCGTTTGTGCAATATTTACACAAAATGTTATACCTCTTTAAGATTCATAACCACAATAATGAGTGGACACATGCCCCTGGGGTAGCTATACCACCAAGGGCAAAACTGGTTGTAAAGGTCCGAGCATTGCAGGTGTGGTACTGTATCACACTAATTGTGGAAATGTCATTTTCACAAACTACATCTTGCATCAAATATGGAGAAGTAAAAAAAGAACGAGTATGAAAAATAAACGTATGAAAATAATTTCTTTGTTCACTTTCTTTTTTTGTTTGTGTGTGTATTTCTGAGTCAGCCAGATAGAGAGATAGAGAGGGGGGGGTGGGGGTGTTGCACAAAGAGTTACGGTCAATTGAAAATACGCACATTTTAACCAATCAGATTTGCACATTTAGTAACTTGTTCTGACTTGCAATTAATCGCAACTTTACGATTGATGGTAAATCTTTGTGTGACTTTGTGTAATTTCTTTGTTCACTTTCTTTGTTTGTGTGTGTATAACTGAGTCAGCCAGAGAGAGAGAGATAGAGGGGGGGGGGGGGGGGGGTAGGGGTGTTGCACTAAGAGTTACGGTCAATTGAAAATACGCACATTTTAACCAATCAGATTTGCACATTTAGTAACTTGTTCTGACTTGCAATTAATCGCAACTTTACGATTGATGGTAAATCTTTGTGTGACACCCTCTGGGGGCGCTTCACAAAGATCCAAAGTTGAACTTAACAATTATGGAAAGCTATTGGTAGCCTTGAAATAAACCATAGTCAAAAGCCAGAAAATGCAAATATTTGAAATGTCCAACTGAAATGTGTATTATTTCAAGGCTTCTTGATAATAACGAAATTAACTGATTTTATCAAAGAACTGTTTCAAACAAGGCGATAGCCGTAATATGTCTCGCCCAATTCATTTGCGCACATTCATGCCAACGAAGTTTGGTTACAAACAGATGCAGGGTTGGAAAGTTATCAACCATTATAGACTCTTGCAGGTAAACTTTCACATTTGACCTTTGACCCAAGAATATCATGGAGGCCAATATAGGGCATCTACCAATCAAGTTTGGTTACAAACAGATGCAGGGTTGGAAAGTTATCAACCCTAATAGACTTGCAGGTAAACTTTCACATTTGACCTACTTATGTGACCTTTGACCCCAGAATTTTATAGAGGCCAATATAGGGCATCTACCAATCAAGTTTGGTTACAAACAGATGCAGGGTTGGAAAGTTATTTAAATTTGTGTTAAGGTCACGGACGGACGGATGCAATTTGGATCCCTCCCTCCACCTCGGTGGGCTCGACAAAAATGGCTTTCCATAATAGTTAGATCCAACTTTATAATTAAGTTTAACTTTGAATCATTGTGAAACACCCCCTGGACTGATATGATACGGGCTGAAAACTTTTCTCATCGGAGGTTCAATGTAACCTTGGGTTGTCTTGTGTTTGTCCATGCCTTAAAGGAGAATTCCGGACGAGTTTTTAAAAAGTACAGTATATTGGAAATAAATCTATGGATGTGCTTGTATATTTTCAGGATTTGACTCTCTTTGGTTGATTTCTAAGAGATTTTTCTAATGTCATTAACTCTGAGGAAATAATTAAATTTACTGCACACAATCATGAGACCCTTACGTAGCACCCTCACTTGGCTCAATTTCTTGAGTAGGCTTGAATCCGGTGCCACTGCATTGTGATCACTGCATGTGTCATTCATAATAGCCGGCCATGCAGAGCCAGGAAATTCAATTAGAATTTCCAAGCCAATTATAAGAACCCACAATCATACTTTTTTCACACAAAATTGTGTTTATTGAACTAGAATATCTGTCTTTCAATCATTAGAAGCTTGAAATCGTGTGGAAGTCCACTTTAAAGGAATTGATGCTATTTGATCCAGAACCCACTGTCTAAGAATTGAGACCTCTAATTTTTAGCAAAAGAACAAAAACCCACCAAGTGCCTGCAACTGTATATCCGCATCATGCGGAGTTTGTTTGCAGTATTAAGAAGAAGACACAAAACACAAAGTTATAACGGCATATTTCATATAGCTTTTATTTGGATGAACCGTACAGCTGTAACAAACAATTTTTAAGAATTCATCATCTTTGATTTCAAATGAATTTCTTTTGGTGCAATATACATCTCGTCTTTGTTCACATAAAAACAAATATTTTATTCACATAAAACTCAACATTTTTCTTCACATTTTACAACACAATTATTTTAACAAATTTCTCACATCAAAAACACTTCTTTTTTTTTGTTGCTGAAATACACAGATGGTTGGCAAGTAAATAAAAGGAAAACATTTGTTTAAAAGCAAATTGGAGGCCCGTTTCATAAAACATTTCCAACTATTGTAAACTTGTGTCCAATTATTATAACTTCTGTGACAAAGCCAATCAACATAGAGCATTATAGATACAATTGGACATGTACAAAAATTAGACAAGTTTTATGAAACATGCCTCTGAATTCTTAAATATGAGAATAATGCAACTTAAATATATGATAACTACGCATTTGCCAATTCAATTAAAGGCACAGCAGTTTCTTATCTGGAGGGCGCTTCAAAGGATGTTATTGAGTATGCAGCTAGATCTGCTCAAATAATGAACTGTATTATGCTTGAGAATTGCACTTACTCATGAGGCCGCCCATAATACAAAGCAGGGGAACAAATTCAAGTCTTTTTTTTGGGGGGGGGGGGGGCTACTTTTCAAGATTAAATATGATTTGGGGGGACTCTTTTTGGCATTCCTGGGACCTTAATTGCCCTGAACCCAATGCATTTTTCAATGTTACAAAGATATCAGTGAAAAAAGTACATGGGGGCTCAGGGCGAATTTGCCCCAGAAAATAAATGCCCAAAAGAGCCCTTGAAATTGAAAAAGAGCCCCTGAAATTTGCATCGAGTTCAATGCAACAACATTTTGGAGTGTCATTTTCATGCAGGCTTGAAAAGTAGCCCCCAAACAAATAAATTGTATTTTTCCCCCTGAAAGATATGGTGTTGCCATCAACAAAATGTGATTTGTTTGAAATTGCTCTCTCTGGATACGGCGATGTAGTCCAATTTAAAAAAATTCTAGTCTTGAGCTTCAACACAATCTTTTAAATCAAACCATATCCATTCTGAACACAATTTCCTGATACTTTGTAATCATTTCTAAAGTGATCTTTCTAAATGGCTTTTGTAGAGCATTGTAGATAACCTTATTAAGTGAAACACTAATTCCAGTAGAATGAAATTCACCTTGCCATCTACTGAAACATTTCTTGTGTCAGAGAAATAAACACGTCCTACATTTTATTGAATATCAAATGCCTTATTTTGAAAGTATAAGACCCAACATTATTTTTAAATTCCTTTCAGTAATGCCCTGCAAAATAAACTTAAATATTGGATGGAAAAGGGTGTCAAGTTATAATGAAGTATTCCTCTAATCTACACATAGTGTGTTAACTTTATGACAATGAAATTTTGCAAAAGCTAAACTAAAATAAAAATGTTTAAAATGTTTTGTATCAACTGCAGATAAATGACGAAAGGAAAGTTTACAATGATGTAATACAATTTTCATCATTGTATATTAAAACAATGATTGATTCATCATTAGCAGTAAATTTGCTGCAAGTAAACAATGAGATTCATTAAATCAACAATTCCGAACCTTCCTGAATGTAGGGCCACATTTATGAATTAAATTATGAATAATATGCTTCTATACAACAGGTCCTACATGTAGTATTTGCATGACTTGTTTTTTTAACAGGTTAAAGCTAGTTTGAAAATAAATTCTAGAAATCATATAACTATTAAATATAACTCTGATGACGAGGTCCACTCTCAACACATATACTTTCTAGTTAAATATTGGTAAAGAAATATGTGTTGACTCTCTAGAATTAGCATATCATAGACCATCTGCTTTATTTTGCATCCAATGCACATACAAAAATCAATGCTAGATTTATAATAGAAACATGAACATACAATTTAGCTTGTACTGAACAACATTCTACAAATGTATTCTATTTGTGATATTCTATTTTGTTCTACTTGCACAAGGTAAACATATAATGATTTAAGTCTGACTTTGACTATTATACATGTAAACTGGAACTGTGAAATTAAAGCAGTACATTAGAATACATAACTACATGTATATGTACCAGTATAATGTCTATACACAAGTATGCCTCGACCATTCCGTAACAAATTCTTATCTAAGAACATTTCATTCAAAGTATACATGTACAGTCAAACCTGTGTATAATGACCACCCAAGGGAAACATGAAAATTGGCCAGTGTAGACAGGTGACCTCTAAAGACAGGTTCCATAACATTGTTGTTTTTTCCTCTGCAGGGGAACACCTCTGGTGGCCATTGTAGGCAGGTTGGCTGCTATAGACAGGTGGCCACTAAGACAGGTTTGACTGTATGTATGTACCTCCTTCAATTACTCAATCTTCACTCACGTAATAGAAACACAAAGACCTTTGCTATACACCAAGACTCGTGAAACAATAACAATCTGCACGCCATATTATACACTCTCTATACATTAAATATATTCCTTTCAATATATCTCCATTAAAAATAAAGAACAAACCAAGATCTAATACAACCATATCACAAACGTTCTTCCTAGTATCTCGCAGTAACGATGGTACATATAATACAACAGTTTTGCTTTATATATATACCAAATAGCGTACTAGTATAATATGAGACGTCTTTCTAAAGCATGCTACACAAGACATATGTATTTCATTACCCTTGTCAAAGGATAACAACATAATCATCCCAGCATGTATAGTGCATGTCCCACTCCCGGGGGACTAACTCACGACAGCATACAGACTAGAACAGCACAAAACTGTACGTACTCTCCAATCCTATCGAGCTCCCAACTGTACACCCGGGCAGAATTCCCGGGTGTCTGCATCTGCAGTGCAACCATATACTTCCTTATTGAAAAATGAATAATTTTAACAAAATATTCACATGACCTTTATCTGTTTTTTGTTTCCATGTACAGCTTGGTAACTTCTCTCAAAAGATCATTAAATTAAT
>JBAMJV010008571.1:95000-114301 GCA_037951105.1 Echinarachnius parma
CGACGACGACGACGACGACGACGATGATAATGATGACGAGGGCGAGGACGATGATGATGATGATGACGACGAGGGCGACGACGAATTCAATCAGGATGATGACACTGATGCTGATAATAACAAACACTAGCAATGTTTGATTTATTGACTGTATAGTGTGACACAATATCTTCTTTAAGCGCAATGGATGCATGTAAAAGCATAGGCTGCGACATGAGAAGACAACACAATTCAGTTAATTAAAAATGTCAAGACATGTCAGGACATGCCTGTTTGGTGCAACAGAAAAGGTGCACTGACCCAAGGAAAATGTCTATAGAAGTTTGCTCTGTTGTGACAGCTATTGTTTGGGGCTAAGCCAAAAAGATACGAAGAAGAATGATTGTCAGGGGGATAGGTCTCATTTTGGAAGAGAGGCTAAATATCAGAGAGTATCATGTGATCAAGACATAATCCGATCAGGACTGGTTGATGTTGCTACAACATGTATTCTCCATAGACCCCTGCCCAAGCATTTTCGGGACCAGTCCTGAATGGGTTAAAGGGGACCACCAGGCAAAAAACAACACATTATTATATGTTTTGATACCGTTTTGTGATATCAAATAGATACCCAACATTTTGCAAAGGGTGTGTAATTCATAAACAAAGCAATTAATTTCCACCACTTACGGAACCACTACTATTTCCTTGTTCCATACGGGCCAACCATTTGCGAGTGCGCCAATGCTATTCACGCGTACGTTTGTAGACAATAGATTCCTGGGCGATTCGTTCGCTCTGCACACATTAGTTTTCGCAATTCAGACCGCATGAATGCATGCTTTAGAATGGTGATGCGTTTTCCCATTTTTTTCTTCTTTTTCTGGAAACATGTTTTTGTGAAATTGTTGATGGAATGGAATACTAAAGATGTTACCTTTCATTTATAAGAATATCATTTTTGGGTGGTACCCTTTAAATATCAGAGAGTATCATGTGATCAAGACATAATCCGATCAGGACTGGTTGATGTTGCTATAACATGGATTCTCCATAGACCACTGCCCAAGCATTTTCGGGACCAGTCCTGAATGGGTTATTAAAGGGGTGATAGAATGTGTGTGGGCAGAGATAATGTTCAAGAGAGCAGTACATTAACCATGTGATATTTCAATCATCTAGCATGCCACAAACTACAACAAAAACAAAGGGGTCTAATGAAGGAACATGTAATAATACCCATGACTAACCTTCTCGGGCAATTGGGACATTTAAAGCTACTGTAGGGTATTTGCAGTAGAGCGTCATGAAGGTGGAAAAGGCTTTGAAAACATTATTTACTGTACATCATATTCAAGCCTCCACACTAACTTTTTTCTCTCCTAGCCCGTTCGACAAGTAAAATCATAAATGTTCAAATTTTACTTGCCCAAACAGAAAATTTACTTGCCCGCTTACTTCTAGATGAGATTTACATGCATGGAATAACACTCTACTCTCGCAGTTGAAGAGAAATTTAAATTGCCCGATCAGGCAAGCAAACTAGACCATTGATGAAATTTTACTTGCCCGACATCAATTTTTACTTGCCCCGGGCAAGCGGACAATTGTAGGTGTTCATGTAAGTTTCCTTTTGTTTGAATAGAATTAACATAAAAATAACCAATATTTCTGAAAGAACTAGAACTTGATTATCCCTTTAAGCAAGGGTAAGTAGGGGGAGTGTCATTGCAATGTTGTGTTTTGGATAGGTGTCGTTAGTGTGTTGTGTTTTAGTAACCCTATCATCTCAAGCCGTCTCATGTCATCTCACATAGATTGGAGGTCAACGGGGGATTACTCGTATTACAAATTATACACGTGCATGTAAAATACAGTACTACTTGACATACGATTAATGTTGGCAGTAGATGCCATCAAACAATTCCACGAGGTAACGTACATTATGTACAGTATGTACAGTTTAACAATCAAAGGCAACTGTAAAATATACAATCAGTAAGTAAGTGACCACTGGATACAGGTGACCTCTTTCTTTTTCTAGACAAGTTCCATAACATTGTTTTTCACTGCAGGGGACCACTTTTGATGGCCACTATAGGCAGGTTGGCTGCTAAGACAGGCTTGACCAGTGTCATATTTAGACTGTCACTGTATGATGTAAACAACAAATTAATGCACCTGTTCAGAGAAAACAAAAGCAGGACTCAAAAGTGACGGTCACGAACCGGTGTGACCGACCAAACCGACTCAGGCTTACTTTATTTCTTTACATGGGGACCCATGGGGAACAAGCCCCATGCTTAGAAGTGAATGAAGTAAAAACCCACATATTGGCCTGGCGGGCGACGGGAAGTAAGGGATCGGTCCCGAGTCTTACTTAGTCCAATGACAATGGGAAAACTGATCAATAACATAATTATTAACCATGTTATTTATCAATTTCCTTGGTTGGCAAACTGATTGTTTTGCCGATAATGAGGGTATCATCGAGGTATCCAAATACCGTATGCCCAATGGTTCTAAGAGTAGCAAATACTGGTTTTAACAACTTTGTGAAAGGCCTTGGAGCAGAACTCAGACCATTTGGTAGGGTCTTGAATTACCATAACTGACCTTGCCACATAAATCTGAGGAATTTCTGGAGTCAGGGTCAATGGGCAACTAGATCTATGCCAGCAGGAATGCAATAAAAAACCCACCTGGTGAAATTGGCCTGCCAGGCGAGGGGGAGTAAGGGATGGGTGATGAGATCGTCCTGGGCCTCAGACCCATGGCCATCTCGTTGAACTGCCTCTCGTCATCCATCTCCAGACTCGACTCGCTCTCCGACAGGTGTCTGGACAACGCCTCCCGCCTCTCCTGCTCCAGGAGGAGTTTTCGCTGGAGACGGACGTTCTCCTCTCGAACCTCTCTCTCGTCGTGCTGGAGGTGGTTCATCCTTTCTTGGTCTGGAATATGAGAAATAGACACAAACTAAATTAGCATCTTTGAAAGCTCAAGAATGGTTTCTCCGAGAGGAATTATTACAGGAAATAGTATCTGCAATTCGTTGGCCGCGGCATAATCAGCATCTTTGAGATGCCCAAGACAGATGTCTAGACTAGAGCCCACCCCCCCCCCCCCCCCCTCCCTCCCTCTTGTTTCTTGGTTGAGTCGTCCTAGTTGTGATGTCAGCAAGAACTAGTCAAAGTTCTACATTTGTTATAACAAAATTCATATTTCTCCATCAAAGTGCAGAAGAATTGATTTTCTTTTAAACTAATTGTTATCTTACGTTCCATCTGTGTAGCAAAGAGCTGGTTTTTGAGCTTGCGGACCTCATTCCTGAGCTGTTCCACGTAGCGCGAGAGCGCCTCCGTCGATTCACCATTCTTGATTTCTCGCGGAGATGGAGGGGCTGACACTGGCTCATCCAGCTTTTCTTGCAACATCCTGCACAAAAATAAAGAAGATAAAATGAAAATTACATAAATATCAAATCAGAATGCAACACCAGTTTTGGCATTAAAATACCCAAATTAAATCTCACTTAAAATATAAAAGCTTGCCAATGGTAAATTGACTGCATGCGTTCTTGATTTCTCCTGTCAAAAAGATGGATAATGGTTCGTAAATTTGACATACATGATTATTATCATACGGGGGGGAGGGGGAGGGGGGGGAGGCTAAAGCCCACTGAGACTTTTTAAAAATGCCAATTTTCAGGCAAAAACCAGAAAGATCGTTTAATGGGCAAATACGGAATAATTTGTACCCCAGCACCAATGTTGCATAAAACCATGTCACCATGATATTATTTATCATTAATATTTCATGAATATTGATTAGACGAGAGCAGAAATTTGTCACCTTTTTATAATTATCTTCACATGAAGGCTTGATACTTCGTAAATAACAATGAGAAAAGAAATTCAAAAAGAGCCCCCGAAAATCATAAAAAGCGCCAGAAAATTTGCATAGAGTTCAATGCAAATTCAATTTTTAGAGTGTTATTTTCATGCAGGTAAGCTTGAAAAGCAGCCCCTGAAAAATATATTTCCATTTTCCCCCCTGTTAGTCACCTTTAAGGACGTTCCCCAGTTAAAGTGAAGTCCATGTCAGTTTCTTCAAACTTTCCATACCGTAACTTTGACCCATCCGAAGCCCAAATATGCAAATAAAACCATAGGTTCGTGTGCTTGTTTTTCTTCTACGGGACTCTGAAGAATATGGCAATCTGACGTCCAGTATAGAATGATAGCGTTACAGGATCAAGGCCATGATAGGCAACAAAATGTCCAATAGCAAACTTAAATCCCCATAATTCTTTCAAAATCCACGTAATTTTCTCCAAACTTGGGAGAATTGTAGAGAAAGGTATCCAAAACGAGGAAAAAAAAATTTTAAGTTGGGGGTGTATGCTCTCAATCTTGCTAGCAGCGCCCTCACGCGGCAGAAAACACCAATATCCTAAAAATCCTTCTCAGGGACGTTTTCTGTTAGGGGTGGGATAATGGGCAAGGTTCATAAAACTTATGCTGTACATTCAAAACCCATGTCACTTTTACGAAACTTGCCAAAATTATAGAGAAAGGGCTACTGAATACAGAAAAACTATAAAAATGGGGGGTTCGTGTGCTCGTTTTTGTGCTAGCAGCGCCCCCATGCGGCAGAAAACATCGTAAGACCACAAAATCTGGTCTGGAACCTATATCCAGTGATGCACTGATGAGGTGGGTTCATAAAACTTATGCTGTACATTCAAAACCCATGTCACTTTTACGAAACTTGCCAAAATTATAGAGAAAGGGCTACTGAATACAGAAAAACTATAACAATGGGGGGCTCGTGTGCTCGTTTTTGTGCTAGCAGCGCCCACATGCGGCAGAAAACATCGTAAGACTTCAACATCTGGTCTGGAACCTATCCAGTGATGCACTGATGGGGTGGGTTCATAAAACTTATGCTGTACATTCAAAACCCATGTCACTTTTACGAAACTTGCCAAAATTATAGAGAAAGGGTTACTGAATACAGAAAAACTTTAAAAATGGGGGGTTCGTGTGCTCGTTTTTGTGCTAGCAGCGCCCCCATGCGGCAGAAAACATCGTAAGACCACAACATCTGGTCTGGAACCTATATCCAGTGATGCACTGATGAGGTGGGTTCATAAAACTTATGCTGTACATTCAAAACCCATGTCACTTTTACGAAACTTGCCAAAATTATAGAGAAAGGGCTACTGAATACAGAAAAACTATAACAATGGGGGGCTCGTGTGCTCGTTTTTGTGCTAGCAGCGCCCACATGCGGCAGAAAACATCGTAAGACTTCAACATCTGGTCTGGAACCTATCCAGTGATGCACTGATGGGGTGGGTTCATAAAACCTATGTTGTACATTCAAAACCCATGTCACTTTCACAAAACTTGCCAAAATTGCCGTGATAGGGTGGGGAAATATTCACAAAGGACGGTCCATGTGTTGGTGTTTTTTTTGGTGTGTTTTACTTGCAGCGCCCCCATGTGGTATTTTGTGTGTTAAACTCCACACCGCCGGACAGGTTCTTTCGCCAAACTTGACATAATTGTGTAAAAAGTGATAGGCCTACTCAGTGGCGTAATGAGCAAAAACCTTTGGGGGGCTGAACAAAATCCGCATCACCACCGGATATTAAGAGGGAGCGAAGCGACCAAGCCCGGAGGCGCGAAGCGACTGAGCGGGGGGGGGGGGGGGGGGGGGGGGTGTCCCCCCTCCCACACCAAGGAGCTTTGGCAATTTTTACACTAGAATGGAGCTATCTGCTGCATATCGGAGGTAAAATTCTCAAATTTTCAAATGATTGAAAAACGGAAAATTGCCATTTGTTCCAATATTATTGTATGGGTATATTCGTTTTTATTACTTACCATATGGCGTTATGAAGTTTATACACCCGAGCTTGTGAAATATTATGATTGAAAAGGAGACCCATGTCTAAGGATCTTTCTTGAAAAAGTCACCCTTCCCAGCGGCACATACCCAATATACGTGAGGGTGATGGGAGGGTGTGATGGTAGGTTGGTGCACGGTAAAGGTGCTTTTGCAATGTTTTAGTTGAAATGATGCAATCTGGTGCATACTTGGGAAGGAAATTTGACTTGACATGAAGTAAAATCTGAGTTTTCTTGTCTAAAGAAATACTCTTTTCTTTCAATCACTGTTATCGAATTAGAGAAAAGCCATGATTTAAATTTATTTGGAGGGTCAAGCGCCCCCCCCCCCCCTTATGGCCCCCCACCAGTACGCCAGAGTGGGCCTACTGGAGGAACACAAATCAGGAAAGGGGAGTTGTAACATATTAGTCTGCCCTCCCAATGAAAAAATAATTCTTGATCTATAATAGTGTTGATTGTAGATTGCATTTGTTTGTTGTTGCAGTGGTTGATATGCTGTAAACTGTCGCGATGTACTTTGCGTCCCAAAAAAGAATGAAACATAGAACAAAAAACAGAACCCTGAAACAGGGGTAATTAACCTACTGATAGTTTCAGTGTAAAAACAATTCTTGGACAAATCATGCTTAGTATCAGTGAAAATGTTTAACACGAGTCAAAAGTAAGAGAAAAAATATCTGCACAATTTGTGCCCAAATTTGTTGCAATTCAATGTACAGTTGTTTTCTCACACGAAACCTTGAAATGCAAATTGTGAATGGGTTATGATGTATTCCTGTCAGTATCTTTGAGGACTTCAGGTACTCCACCAAATTCTTAACAATTTGCTTTCGTCTGGTCACACGAGGACCTCCATCAGTTACTTTATATAATATTGACTGGCCTTGAGTGGTATATCAGAAATATTGCATTCGCTAGGATCATATTGTACGAGTCGAAGACGAGTGCAATATGATCCTAGCGAATGCAATATTTCTGATATATCACGAAAGAACAAGCCAGTCAATATTATACATACTATCCAGAGCAAAACATAAATTAACAAAAACATACATATTACTCCGTCTTTTTCAGTGAAGAAGACCAATGGATTGAATCTCAAATTACTCATCAAACATTTTCAAACCATGAAGGGCCATTTGCGCGTACTATAGCAGAAGTGCGTAAACATATTCATACGTCACAATTAGACACGCGCAAAGCCATTCATACGTCATTGATAAACGCGCGTATGAATTTGCGCACTTCATCTGACCAACCTGCGCAGTTCGGTTGCGCACAAACATAACTGGGGAACGTCCTTAATAGCCCTGCTTGAAGGGTGGGTTTAATTTAACAACCATTTCCATTAACTAGGTACATACATACATGCAGTATACCTATATACGACCAAATACAAATAACTAGATACAGGTAGTAATGCCAGTGTACATACAGTGCATTATTACTAACAAGATTCATGAGCAGGGCTCATAAACACTTGCTGACATTTAAGACATCGTAACAGTCGCCCCCATGTAACCCCCACAGGACCTGTGCCAATGCTGCAATCATTCTATTTAACCACATATTGATTAAGCTCAGTTCCAAAAGGCGCTAAATCCACTTTCCATAAAAAATGAGTTAGCGATATCAGTACATTAATAAGCTACGTAACTATCTAGAATTCAAATTTTAGGACAAATTACACAATAAAATTAAAAATATGGGACGATCCATATTTATATTCCCATAGGCATGTGTACAAAATTGGACAAAGAAACATGCTTTACTCCAAATTTGAAAAAGTGGATTTAGGGCCTTTTGGAAGAAAGCTCTTATGTAGACACTTACAATGTACACGTACATGTAGACAGGGCTCAACACTATCACTTGCCCTATTGCCCCGGGCAAAAAAAATTGGTGTCGAGCAAGTAAAATTTCATAAATACATGTAGTCTAGTTTGGTTACCCAATCGGGCAACAAAAGTATTGGTCAAATACATACAAGAGAAAAATGTAATTCCTAACAATTAAATCTCATACAAGGAAGCAATTTGCCAAGCAGATCAAACTACCTAGCACAATCGTTTTTTTTTCATGTTTTACCCTAGATAGAGGTGCTATTGCCCCTTGCTACACCTGCCCCCTTTGCCGCACCTGCCCCCTTGCTGCCCGCTTGTCACGCCCCACCTTAGCTATATACTTTAACTACATGTATGCTAAGTCGTACTGCATTCAGTTCATGTCTGTAACTGATAATCCCCAGGTATGCCCAAAGAGATTTTATTAGAAATGTCAGGTTTTACCACCCCCTCAAGAAATAAGGTCAATTGTAGTACTTGAGCCTTTAAAACATCCATTAACGTTGTACACGATGTACCTGGATGTCATGTTTAATGATTTATCGCCCCGCTCCACCCTCTCTCATGAAAAGTTTGCCAATTGATCACTCTCTTTTCAGTCTGTAATAGCCTAGTCCCACTGATTTCTTCTTCCGTTCCTATCCGACCAAAATGTGGCGAAACGGTCAGTATCTAGCAAATTTTCTAGCAAAGTTCCATGACGTTTCGTTTCACAGAGCCGAATTAAAAGTATCCTACTAGTCCATTCCGAACTTAGTCCGCATTATTTTGTTTCATGCTTGTACTTTCCGGATGTCAAACGGATAGGAAACGGAAGGAGAAACGACCGGTGCAGTGGGACTAGGCCATAAGCAGGCACTCTGTTAAAGTATAACATAGTTCGAAGCATGGAACAGGTTTCGGTTTTTCTAATCTCCCTTTCATTAAAAAGATATTTACGATTGAAGTGTTCTGATCTTTAATTATCCACTGGAAAGTTTTAACTGTGTACAAAGTCAGTGCAGCGAGTTAGTGAATATCACTTTGCATTTTAGCCCATTACTACTAGGCCATATAATATCCCTTTAACATGAATTTTCACACATTACTACATAGACATATCAGATTGATATCACAACAACACACATTTGATCAACCATTTGGCACATGTCAACAAAGTTACCTGTTGTAAAAGTAAATAAAGTGGCTATTATATGAGTGATAAGCCAAGCCAAGTTGTTGTTCTTTTATGTCTCGTTGAATAATGTATCACTGTGAAATGTTATCAGCTGGATGTATAATCCAAAGGGTTCCTAGATGATGTCTACAAAAGGTATTCACTACCCTAACATAAAAGAGAGGCTTGTGAAATGGGTTGAATTTGAAATTTAAGTTTAAATGGATCACTTGAACTCCTTAAATGAGAGGTTCGTGAAGCTATGTGATAAGGGATGACCCAGCCAAGTTCTATTTGTGACTTGTTGCAGGCAACAGGATTCACATGCGCACCCCAAGGAATACACTTGTATCTCGAGGCACGCGGCACACCCCCAGAAAGTGTCTCTCAGAGCCAACTTTATACGCATACCCATCTTTAGGGACCTTTTGATCGCAAATCAACTATGTGGTCCAATATATGTAATGACGTCACAATAAGTGCTGGTACACAAGCACTGCGTATTGTATCTCACATTAACTTGTACTATGCCAGATTACAAGAAAGTGTATTTTGAGGCATTGGTTTCTTGCCAATAAAAGTTTTTTTTTAAATGCATGGGATCTCACCTATCCAGCCCCCAAAATGCTCATAAGAGCCCCCAAACATGATACACTTTGGTAATGTTGAATAGAGTTCAATGCAAAATATATTCCAAACAAAATAGATCTATAAAAAGAAGTTCCTCTTTTTTCACATACTGTATTTCTGCATAATTATGAGAAATGTATCTGTTTTGAAACTTACAAATAAATTATCTCATATGCTGCCTGTGTGAACCTCCCTTTCCTACAATATACCCTGATTATTCTTGACTTAAAATACATGTACATGAGATTAGGCATGCATACATGTATGTATGCAAATTGGGATCTTGCAATTACAGTAGTATCAGCTTAATTGCGAGGCATATTTTACTCCTTTAATATGTTACTAGTTCCCTTTTAAAAAAACATAAGAAATGTTTGGTCAAACCCTACCCCTTTAAATATTATCCCATTAAGCGGAGACTACTGTACCAGCCCTTGCCAAGTTAACCATCCAATTTGCAACATCTCCAAACGCTATGACACATGCCCAACATATGAAGGTCCAGCTTCCCAGAAGTTTTCAACATGCTCATCAACATAATATGTACTGTTTTTACTGTCCATAGAGTCATTTAATTTATCCAAGCCTCCACACTAACTTTTATTCTGTACTGGCCCATTCGGGCAAGTTCAATCATACATTTTGAAATTTTACTTGCCCCAATGTATAATGTACTTGCCCTCTTACTTCTACATGAGATAAACACATGTGAAATTACATTGTTCTCTTGTAGTTGAACGATTATTTAGTTGCCCGATCGGGCAGGGAAACTAGACAATTTATGAAGTTTTACATGCCTGACACCAATTTTTACTTGCCCCAGGCAAGCGGGCAAGTGCTAGTGTCAAGCCCTGATATATCTGCTAAGGGAATTGGGCCTGAAAATAGTTCGGAGCATATGATATGGGACTGACCAGCAGTGCTGACCAGCAGTGCTTCAAATTCTCAAAACTTACTTGGAACTCTAGCGGTTCTCTCATACATTGTTGAATTCATATTAATAATAGAAGCATTGGACAGGTTTTGTTTTTTCAAATTTCCCTTTCGATAAAAAGGTATAAACGATTGAAGTGTTCAGATTTGTAACTATCCACTGGATAGTCATAACCATGTACTAAGTCAGTGCAATGAGTTAGTGAATATCACTTTGCATTTTCTGCAATATAACATCCATTTAACGTGAAATTTTCACACATAATTACTCAGTGGACATATCAGATCACAACAATACACATTTTACCAACCATTCATCACTTTTTGCACATGTCAACAAATTTACTAGAACCCTTTAAAATATTCTGCGGTATTGTTTATCACCTGATGTGTTTCACTCTGGTAATAAAAAACAATTTAGCTTCTAACTATAAACAAGTCAAGAAACATTGTATAATTATGTATTGATGGAAGCTATGCATATATATATTCATCAAGGTCATTGTCAATGCCAACAACAATAACCATTTATACATTGCTAAAATATAATACTTCACCACAAACCACTAAACAGGAAAATAAATAAATGTTTTTCAGTTGCACACATATTTCAATAAATAACACTTAAAAATTGTGTAAATAAATTCCATACCAGGGAATCAAAAAATTGGACAAATCTAAATAATCAACTTTAGTATGTGATGCCGGACAATGCAATCAAATTTTAAGTGCACTTAAAACAAAAACATCTCTAATAATGGGATAAACCACATCACAATACACTGGCGTTTCCATTGTTGACATTCCAGTGAAAGAAATACAGGAGGCTCAGTGCGATATAGCTCCCAAAATGCCAAAAAGAGCCCCCCCCCCCAAAATCATAAAAGAGCCCCTGTAAATGTGCAGAAGTTCAATGCAAACCACATTTTGGAGTGCTGTTTTCATGCAGATGAGCTTGAAAAGAAGCTCCCGAAAAAAATACATGTTATTTTTTTCCCCTGTGACATTCTATTTTGAGATTTACAATTACTTTATTTTTGAAACCCTGCCATGTATGATGATTTATTAATGTTCATTTATTTCTTTGTACATACATCACTCGATTCAGTAAGGTTTTATTCAAAATAAATGTAGCATGACCTGACTTCATACATCATGATCACTGAATTTCTTTTCAAACTGGAATGTTTCTATTATTAGTGGCATCCCCAAGGCTTAGCAATTCAGAAGAAGATGGTTGGCTTGTTTCTTTTCAAATTTTACCAATTATTTAAAAAAAATGAAAATAACACTCCAAAATTGTATTTGTATTGACCCCTATGCACATTTTTGGGGGTCTTGAATTATCTTTGGGGGGCTCATTTTGGCATTTTTTGGGCCAATTCGCCCTTTGCCCCTATGTACATGTATTTGTTTCACTGGTATGTAGAGTTAACAATAAATAACACTTGTACAATGAGTCAGGAATTGTCAATTGCGACAATAGAATCTAAGACAACATATTAAAAAGGAATCATATTATGTTGTCTAAAAATGTGTTGCAGAACGAAAAGTAGACAACATTAATTCATTAAAACTAATGAAAATAATGACTTGAAATCACTTGATTCAGTTTATTTCTTTAACAAAATACAAACAAAAATGTACAGAATGGTGATAAAAGCACTTGACTAATTGTTTGGGGGGTAGGGGGGGGGGGGTAATTCAACAAGAAAATGTAAATGTTTTGCTCATCATTCTGTAGAGAATGTACCAGAAAGCCACAGAAAGACAGACAGATTGGTATTCATGAGCATGACATTCAATAGTAGCCAACGTTTAACCACATTTTAGAGCATCATGATAACATGGTTAAAGGGAGTGCCAGCCTTTTACAAATCGTCTGAACAGTTTCCAGTAGACGGGTGAGTATGAATAATAATAATAATAATTAAAAAGTCTTCTAATGTGCCAATTCCACCTTTTTCATGGTGCTCGGGGCGGAGTGAACTCATCTTCACACAAAGAAAGAAAAAAAAATCAGATCGAACAAGCCTGTAAATTGGATTCTATGAATAGAACACGAATGTGTAGAAATCATCCCTTCATCGAACTTTATACCAACTCCACAAAACTTACTTAAAACTCTTGTGGTTCTCTCATATATTGTTGCATTTGTATTACCAGTAGAAGCCTGGAACATTTTTTTTTTTTTTTTTTTCCCCCTCTTCGTTTAAAAGATATTTACGATCGAAATGTTCAAATTTGTAATTATCCACTGGAAAGTTATAACTGTTATAGTCAGTGGAATATTAGTGAATATCACTTTACATTTTCAATCATTACTGGGCCATACAATATCAATTCAACATGAAATCTTCACACATTATTCAGTGGATACATTAGATCACAACAATACACGTTTTATCAACCATTCATCACTTTTTGCACATGGCAACAAAGTTACTAAATCCCTTTAACAACATTCTAGAGCATCATGATAACATGGTTAACCACTGAAATAAACAGCCAAGATACAATGTATTATAATGTAAAACCACACAAAATGGTCCCAAGCAGGTTGGTCTGTGCTAAATTGTATGCGCCAGGGTTAAAGGGGTACTAAAGCCTAAACTTACAAGGTTTTTTTATCACTTACATGGAGAGGAAAGAAGCAAAAGAGTCCCAATCTCACCAGGCAAGACTGTGCTTAATTTCATCAGCCCAGATTAAAGGGATCTACTAAAGCTTGAAGTATATATATATATATATTTTAATTTTTTTACCTTACCAGTATAATGGTTTCTGTAATTAACGGAATACAGCTTTGTTAGTCAATTGCGTGGTGCCATCATGCATTGCGCACGGTGCGTAATGCACACTGGCTCAGTAGGGACTTTTCGATTGCATGTTCACTAGTGGACTGGTGCGTGCATTACGTCAAAACTAGGCCCCGCCCACACGTTTACCCATTGTTCAGTCACCCGTCACAGTCGAGTCTTAACATGGATTTGACCGATTTGGCATTCGTACTCGACTGAGACGGTTGACCGAACAATGGGTCACTGTCTGGGCGGGGCCCATCAATCATGACGTAATGCACGTTCCAGTCTACTAGTGGACGTGCACATCGAAAAAGTCCCTTTTGTTATGCAGTGTGCATAAACCAGCCTCGGAGATCATATCTATGGCGAACTGAGGTGTCGCACCACCACTCATGACAATCGTTACTTTGACGGGAAAAGGTTATGCAATCGTAAAATATCGCGAGTCAACGGATAATTAGTTATACTCTTTCATTTCTCACCTCTTTTCTGCCTCCAGCTTCTCCATCCTCTTCCACAGTCTGTTGACCAGGGACTCCTGCTCCTGCTCAAGGGCATTCTCAAGGTCAATCTTCTCCCTCTTCAGCTGCAAGGGGGAACATAACAAATAATCAATCATCATTCATCATAATAGATCACAATCACATTCGTCTTTATAATCATCATTAGTAGCAGCAGCAGCATCACCATCACCATCACAAACATCATCATCATCATCATCTTCTTTATCGTTACTATTATCACCATGATCATCATCACCAACATCATCATCATCATATTCTTCTTCTTTATCATTACCATTATCATCATCATAATAATCATAATAATCATCATCATCAACACCATCACATTCATCATCATCATCATCATCATCATCATCATCATCATCATCATCATCACCATCACCATCACCATCACCATCACCATCACCATCACCATCACCATATCTCCTTCTCAAGGGCATCTCAAGGTAAATCTTGGCAAATTTCTTGCTTATTTCTGGATTTTATGATTTACATATTTTATAACCTTTGAATTAAATCTCTCTCATGGTTGAAGAGAGATGTTAGTTGCCTGATCGGGCAACTACACTTGACCATTTACAAACTGCTTAGTTTTCTAAGGCAATCAGGCAAGTACTAGCATCAAGCAGGTGTATGCTGCACACTAACCCTAATTATACAATGAGGAAACAGGTTGTGGACTACACCTGAGAATTATCTGTATCGCGAGTCGGCGCAAATCTTGTTTGCATTCGCTAATCTCCCCTTTCCCCCTCTAGCTCCTCGAGCAGGGAACGTTTTAAAAACATGCAAGGTGTTTAGTGTTTACGCCAAAGTCCAGGATATGCTGTCTATAGGTACCTCCTACCTGTGTGGATTTAAAGTCTTTGTGATAATGTATTTCTACACATACTAAACGCCTACTTAAAGATACTGTCCAGCTTTTTCACACCAACAAATTCAAAAGCTTCAAGATGCAGACAAAAGAAGGAAACTACCATTAAAAGCAACAGCAACCATTGTTTGCAACAGCAACCAATTTCATAAAATGTATACAATGAATATAATTCACAGCAAGTAATAATTTGTTGGCCATTTATCTTCAAATACTTATGACTGTACTGCAAGTACAGTACCCCATAATATAGCTTTAAACCGATTCTAGATGCTTCCTTCTTAGCACACCAGATAATATAGGATAGAACAAGGAAGGGGAAGGGGGTCATTTGGGGAACAGGAAAACAATAAAAACCATGTGAGAAAAACAAATCCAGCCATCCAGTTGACCAGATTGTCAAAAATAACCACTTCCTTCAAGAGTAGAAGGTCTAGTTTGTAGGAACATGTGTATCACTGTCATAAATTGGTTTCCTTTTTTAATTACATGTGGTTCAACACTTGTCACAACAAAACATTGAACACATGGTGACAGAGTCAACCCCCATTTATGTGGAAACTGGAATGTGCTGTTTTCAATTGGAAACGGTGTGTAAAGCGCCAATTGGTGGAATCTGTGTATTTAGAGCTAGAATTACAGTCAAACCTATGTTAAATGACCACCCAAGAGAAACAAGAAAAGTGGCCACTGTAGACAGGTGACCTCTACAGACAGGTTGAATAAAAATGTTTTACACTTCAGGGACCACTTGTAGTCACTATAGGCAGGTTGGCCATTATAGACATTGGCCGCTGAGACAAGTCTGACTATATATTGTTGTTGTTATGACAGTTGATGTATACTTTTTGTCAATTTCTTTTTATACATTGTCTCATCGTTTCCATTTCAAAAGCGCTTGGAGGCTTGTCTTCCATTAAGCAATAGCTATACAAATACACTATATGTTATCATTACTATTTTGAGGACCATTACAATTTTGATTTAAAGGCAAATATGCGTGGGTTAAAATGGGTAGTCAGCAAAATCCAACTCGCACTCCACTGTAATCTCAAGAGGTAAACTCACGATGTGTGTTGGATCGATTAAGAACACGGGCCTTCATATGAAATTGCATGCAGCACACAGCTGGTAAACTGTACATTGCTCGAGCTGTCCCCTGAGGCAATACAGCGCTGATAAAATCGCAGCGGCACTTTGATGACCGTCGGTTGAGCGCGTTGCGTAATACTTTCGCTCGTAAAAATCTCTGACAAGGAGTACCTAATTGGTAAACAAACATTCCAAACTCGATGCATTTTCGACTCGGTCGTTCGTGAACTGGGATAGCTTGCGATCGCAACTTATAACTGAACAAAGGGGGATTACGTACCGTGCGTAAAAGTGCGCAATATGGATTCGCGCATCTGAAATACCGATCTGAATTGCCTTTAAACAAAAAAATTAAACTTCCCTTCCCTACCCCCTCACTGACGTCATGTTAAAAAATGATTTGCAAATGAATTTAGTATTCAGCCACATGAAACTGATAGTAATAAATAGCTTTTAAAAGAAACATGAAAATACAATGTACATGTGGCATACCTCTATTAAAATTACTGCTTGTTTTTTTTTCCACTTCATAAATCATAAATGTCAAACTGTAATTTCTTCTTATTTATGCGTCCATGCACTTTGTAGTTCGCAGTATCAATCAGATCGTATAATGATCCATCATAATCATTGTGCTGTAATTGTCCACTCCTTATTACGCAAATAAACCATTGCCATAGCAACCATGATAATTGCATTCATGAGATTATTGCTACAGGGCGATTAAATCCTCATAGAACTAGTCATCATCTTCTTTAAGCGGATGTTGTCCTTTGTCCGGTGTAGAAAGAAGAATGTACATCGCTGGAAGCCATTTTGAATACGGTAATGAAAATAGAAAAGTCTGTCTTAGTATATAAAGACCCCTGCAGCATATAATGCAACTTACTGTACAGAGAAATGGAATTGTCAAATAAATCACATTGTGGAAATATGACTGACTTTCTTTACTTTTGTCTTTAATAAAATAATGGTCTGTAATAAACGGATCGAGCAAGAAATATCTAGAACTGTTTTAATGATCATTTCAATAAGATTTCAGATGACATTTAGACAGATAAGACAGACACTTCAAACTTAGCAAAATACTCCTATCAAGTATTACCAGTGAAATACATAACCCTCAAAAAGTGCCTCTGCATCCCCCTAAAATGTTAAAAAGAGCCGGCAAAAATCATAAATGAGCCAATAAATTTGCATAAAATTAAACGCAAGCACATTTTTAATGAGCTTGAAATAATAATAGCCCCCGAAAATGTTTTTCTTCTTTTTTCCTGATACCAATTTAATTGGTTGATCTCTCTTTTTTTAAAATACTATTAATTAACTTAAAGGTAGTTCAGATTCGTCAAATGAGATGCGCGGCGCCATCTTGCATACGCGTTGCGCACGGTGCGTAATGCACGTTAGCTCAGTGTCATGCGGTGCGCGCAAACTAACCCAGTTCAAAATGGCGACCCGCTATGTAGCATCCCCACGCTTGATGCCCTTTAAGTTTTGTTCTACGAATTTCAGTCTGTATTTTTCACTCAAGTTTACATGTAGACCTTTTTTTCACCTTGTCCTAGTTTACTCTGCATGCATCTACCGTAGTATCATTTTCCAATCTCTCTATTTTACCCCCTTTGTCTGTTTAGATCGCTGTTTTATTTTAGCTAGATCTAGTTTTTGGTGTGCTAATGGAGACTGATTATTTGTTAACTCAAATTTATATGGGAACCTTTTCTCACCTCTTCAAGTTTTCTTCGCTTGCGGTCATTAACGTATCTATCTTACCCATTTAATCTGATAATCACCAAAGACACGACTGATTTTTTACTCGAGTCTTTTACAAGGACCATTTATCTACTTGCCTTCAGTCGTGTCTCATCATTATCTAACCCATTTAATCTGTTGACATCCATTGTTTTACTCAAAGTAGCTCTCAATTTACTGTGCTACTTCTGAGAGCTTTTTGACTATAAAGTGTATGCACATAATTTGGTTCATACCTCTTCAAATTGTCTCTGCTTGCAACTAAGTCATTAATGTCTCTATCTTACACAATTTAATCTGTTCATCTCCCTTTTTAAAATTCTAACTAGCTCTAGTTTTGTTGTGTTACTTTCCGAGGGCTTTTTTAAAACTAGTGTTGCATATTTATTTTCTCTTACCTCTTCAAGTTTTCTGTTTGCCTCCTAGGTGTCATTTTCCAATCCTTATATCTTACACATTTAATCTAAAGATCACCATGTTTTATTTAGCATTTTTTTATTAGATCTAGTTTTAATGTGCTAAAGTAGACTGATTATTTTAAAACTCAAATTTGTATGAGGACCTTTTCTCACGCCCAAGTTTTCTCTGCTTGCCTCTAGTGTCCATTTTCCAATCGCTCTATTTTACCCATTCTGATAATCATAATATTTTATTTTAGCTAGAGCTACTTTAGTTTCGCTTCTCCTGGACTGATTTTTAACTCAAATTCATATTTGGACCTTTTTCCCTCACGCGCTTCAAGTTTTTTTTTTCTTGATTGCCTCTTGTGTCATTTTCCAATCACTCTGATTACATTTAAGTAAATCTAACTATCTTGAGTTTGTGTTATTTCTCTAGGCCTTTTTAAAACTAACCGTGCACTAGGAATTGTCTATTACCTCTTCAAGTTTTCTCTCTGCTTGCCTCCCGTGGTCATTTTCCAAACCTCTTCGATCTTCACGCACTAAGTTTGTTGACCTGGTACTCTTGCTCCTGTTCCAACGTCCTCTCAGTGCTGATTTTCATGCCAACTCAGCTTCATTACCCACATAAATAATAATGCAAAACAAAAAAGAATAATCAAAAACACATAAATAAATTGAATGCATCACCAATCATGATTCAAAATATACCAGTGCTCAGGACTTGAGGTCTTATTAGCACAGGCCCACTGGTCCGGGGCACTCAAATATTAGCTTTGGGGCCACCAAACTTGAATTGATCCTAAATTCCCACTGGCCCAAATGGGCCATCCAAATATACCGTATTTGTCGGTGTATTAACCGCTCCGATGGTACTTAACCGCACCCCCAACTTTCGGCCGTTTTTCCATGAAAAAAAAAAAAAATTTGATAGTATAATTCTTGATTTTTAGTCTTTAGATGGTCAGCATTTTATTAGGAAAGGTACCAAAAATAGCGTATCTATCAGAGAATTTTTTGGCATATGAATTTTGTTTTATTTACTGAAAGTCTCCCGAAGTAAATAAAGGAAAATTATCAGGGCCTTCTTCACAGCAGAAGAATCTATAACTTCTGTTGAATTTGCCACACAGGATCACTACACATGGGGACTTACATAAAACGTTTAGATCAACAAAACGAAGATATCACCAATAAACAATCAGAAACGGGAGATTTTAAAAAAAAATGTACCTAATGTTATTCTTCTTTCTAGTTCAAATTATGTTGAATTCTACTCTTGAAAACTGTTCTTAGAAATAGTAAGTAATAATAGCGAGTACATACGGGCATACGAATCGTCGTCGTCGTCGACTATGGATGAAACGATTCATCTAAGAACGTTGACA